>JAOWCC010000630.1:0-103807 GCA_030867875.1 Actinernus sp. WN-2022
GTGCCGTAAAATTCTCAAACGGAGAGATTCCATCTTTCCAGCAAATTCATAGATTCCCGATCGCGAGCTAATATTAAAAACGTTCAATGTGCCGTAAAATTCACAAAGGGAGAGATTCCATCTTTCCAGCAAATTCATAGATTCCTGACCGCGAGATAATATTAAAAACGTTGAATGTGCCGTAAAATTCTCAAACGGAGAGATTCCATCTTTCCAGCAAATTCATAGATTCCTGACCGCGAGCTAATATTAAAAACGTTCAATGTGCCGTAAAATTCTCAAAGGGAGAGATTCCATCTTTCCAGCAAATTCATAGATTCCTGACCGCGAGCTAATATTAAAAACGTTGAATCTGCCGTAAAATTCTCAAACGGAGAGATTCCATCTTCCAAGCAAATTCAAAGATTCCTGATCGCGAGCTAATATTAAAAACGTTCAATGTGCCGTAAAATTCTCAAACGGAGGGATTCCATCTTTCCAGCAAATTAATAGATTCCTGACCGCGAGCTAATATTAAAAACGTTCAATGTGCCATAAAATTCTCAAACGGAGAGATTCCATCTTTCCAGCAAATTCATAGATTCCTGATCGCGAGCTAATATTAAAAACGTTCAATGTGCCGTAAAATTCTGAAAGGGAGAGATTCCATCTTTCCAGCAAATTCATAGATTCCTGACCGCGAGCTAATATTAAAAACGTTCAATGTGCCGTAAAATTCTCAAAGGGAGAGATTCCATCTTTCCAGCAAATTAATAGATTCCTGACCGCGAGCTAATATTAAAAACGTTCAATGTGCCGTAAAATTCTCAAACGGAGAGATTCCATCTTTCCAGCAAATTCATAGATTCCTGACCGCGAGCTAACATTAAAAACGTTGAATGTGCCGTAAAATTCTCAAACGGAGAGATTCCATCTTTCCAGCAAATTCATAGATTCCTGACCGCGAGCTAATATTAAAAACGTTCAATGTGCCGTAAAATTCTCAAAGGGAGAGATTCCATCTTTCCAGCAAATTCATAGATTCCTGATCGCGAGCTAATATTAAAAACGTTCAATGTGCCTAAAAATTATCAAACGGAGAGATTCCATCTTTCCAGCAAATTAATAGATTCCTGATCGCGAGCTAATATTAAAAACGTTCAATGTGCCGTAAAATTCTCAAACTGAGAGATTCCATCTTTCCAGCAAATTCATAGATTCCTGACCGCGAGCTAATATTAAAAACGTTGAATGTGCCGTAAAATTCTCAAACGGAGAGATTCCATCTTTCCTGCAAATTCATAGATTCCTGATCGCGAGCTAATATTTAAAACGTTGAATGTGCCGTAAAATTCTCAAACGGAGAGATTCCATCTTTCCAGCAAATTCATAGATTCCTGATCGCGAGCTAATATTGAAATCGTTGAATGTGCCGTATAATTCTCAAACGGAGAGATTCCATCTTTCCAGCAAATTCATAGATTCCTGACCGCGAGCTAATATTAAAAACGTTCAATGTGCCGTAAAATTCTCAAACGGAGAGATTCCATCTTTCCAGCAAATTAATAGATTCCTGACCGCGAGCTAATATTAAAAACGTTCAATGTGCCGTAAAATTCTCAAACGGAGAGATTCCATCTTTCCAGCAAATTCATAGATTCCTGACCGCGAGCTAATATTAAAAACGTTGAATGTGCCGAAAAATTCTCAAACGGAGAGATTCCATCTTTCCAGCAAATTCATAGATTCCTGACCGCGATCTAATATTAAAAACGTTCAATGTGCCGTAAAATTCTCAAAGGGAGAGATTCCATCTTTCCAGCAAATTCATAGATTCCTGATCGCGAGCTAATATTAAAAACGTTCAATGTGCCTAAAAATTATCAAACGGAGAGATTCCATCTTTCCAGCAAATTCATAGATTCCTGATCGCGAGCTAATATTAAAAACGTTCAATGTGCCGTAAAATTCTCAAACGGAGAGATTCCATCTTTCCAGCAAATTCATAGATTCCTGACCGCGAGCTAATATTAAAAACGTTGAATGTGCCGTACAATTCTCAAACGGAGAGATTCCATCTTTCCTGCAAATTTATAGATTCCTGATCGCGAGCTAATATTAAAAACGTTGAATGTGCCGTAAAATTCTCAAACGGAGAGATTCCATCTTTCCAGCAAATTCATAGATTCCTGATCGCGAGCTAATATTAAAATCGTTGAATGTGCCGTATAGTTCTCAAACGGAGAGATTCCATCTTTCCAGCAAATTCATAGATTCCTGACAGCGAGCTAATATTAAAAACGTTCAATGTGCCGTAAAATTCTCAAAGGGAGAGATTCCATCTTTCCAGCAAATTCATAGATTCCTGACCGCGAGCTAATATTAAAAACGTTCAATGTGCCGTAAAATTCTCAAACGAAGAGATTCCATCTTTCCAGCAAATTCATAGATTCCTGATCGCGAGCTAATATTAAAAACGTTGAATGTGCCGTAAAATTCTCAAACGGAGAGATTCCATCTTTCCAGCAAATTCATAGATTCCTGATCGCGAGCTAATATTAAAAACGGTGAATATGCCGTAAAATTCTCAAACGGAGAGATTCCATCTTTCCAGCAAATTCATAGATTCCTGATCGCGAGCTAATATTAAAACGTTCAATGCCTAAAAATTATCAAACGGAGAGATTCCATCTTTCCAGCAAAATTCATAGATTCCTGACCGCGAGCTAATATTAAAAACGTTCAATGTGGCGTAAAATTCTCAAACGGAGAGATTCCATCTTTCCAGCAAATTCATAGATTCCTGACCGCGAGCTAATATTAAAAACGTTCAATGTGCCGTAAAATTCTCAAACGGAGAGATTCCATCTTTCCAGCAAATTTATAGATTCCTGATCGCGAGCTAATATTAAAAACGTTCAATGTGCCTAAAAATTATCAAACGGAGAGATTCCATCTTTCCAGCAAATTCATAGATTCCTGACCGCGAGCTAATATTAAAAACGTTCAATGTGCCGTAAAATTCTCAAAGGGAGAGATTCCATCTTTCCAGCAAATTCATAGATTCCTGATCGCGAGCTAATATTAAAAACGTTCAATGTGCCGTAAAATTCTCAAACGGAGAGATTCCATCTTTCCAGCAAATTCATAGATTCCTGATCGCGAGCTAATATTAAAAAACGTTCAATGTGCCTAAAAATTATCAAACGGAGAGATTCCATCTTTCCAGCAAATTAATAGATTCCTGATCGCGAGCTAATATTAAAAACGTTCAATGTGCCGTAAAATTCTCAAACTGAGAGATTCCATCTTTCCAGCAAATTAATAGATTCCTGATCGCGAGCTAATATTAAAAACGTTCAATGTGCCGTAAAATTCTTAAACGGAGAGATTCCATCTTTCCAGCAAATTAATAGATTCCTGATCGCGAGCTAATATTAAAAACGTTCAATGTGCCGTAAAATTCTCAAACGGAGAGATTCCATCTTTCCAGCAAATTCATAGATTCCTGATCGCGAGCTAATATTAAAAACGTTCAATGTGCCTAAAAATTATCAAACGGAGAGATTCCATCTTTCCAGCAAATTAATAGATTCCTGATCGCGAGCTAATATTAAAAACGTTCAATGTGCCGTAAAATTCTCAAACGGAGAGATTCCATCTTTCCAGCAAATTCATAGATTCCTGACCGCGAGCTAACATTAAAAACGTTGAATGTGCCGTACAATTCTCAAACGGAGGGATTCCATCTTTCCTGCAAATTAATAGATTCCTGATCGCGAGCTAATATTAAAAACGTTCAATGTGCCGTAAAATTCTCAAACGGAGAGATTCCATCTTTCCAGCAAATTCATAGATTCCTGACCGCGAGCTAATATTAAAAACGTTGAATGTGCCGTACAATTCTCAAACGGAGAGATTCCATCTTTCCTGCAAATTTATAGATTCCTGATCGCGAGCTAATATTAAAAACGTTGAATGTGCCGTAAAATTCTCAAACGGATGGATTCCATCTTTCCAGCAAATTCATAGATTCCTGATCGCGAGCTAATATTAAAATCGTTGAATGTGCCGTATAGTTCTCAAACGGAGAGATTCCATCTTTCCAGCAAATTCATAGATTCCTGACAGCGAGCTAATATTAAAAACGTTCAATGTGCCGTAAAATTCTCAAAGGGAGAGATTCCATCTTTCCAGCAAATTCATAGATTCCTGACCGCGAGCTAATATTAAAAACGTTCAATGTGCCGTAAAATTCTCAAACGGAGAGATTCCATCTTTCCAGCAAATTCATAGATTCCTGATCGCGAGCTAATATTAAAAACGTTGAATGTGCCGTAAAATTCTCAAACGGAGAGATTCCATCTTTCCAGCAAATTCATAGATTCCTGATCGCGAGCTAATATTAAAAACGGTGAATATGCCGTAAAATTCTCAAACGGAGAGATTCCATCTTTCCAGCAAATTCATAGATTCCTGATCGCGAGCTAATATTAAAAACGTTCAATGTGCCTAAAAATTCTCAAACGGAGAGATTCCATCTTTCCAGCAAATTCATAGATTCCTGACCGCGAGCTAATATTAAAAACGTTCAATGTGCCGTAAAATTCTCAAACGGAGAGATTCCATCTTTCCAGCAAATTCATAGATTCCTGACCGCGAGCTAATATTAAAAACGTTCAATGTGCCGTAAAATTCTCAAACGGAGAGATTCCATCTTTCCAGCAAATTTATAGATTCCTGATCGCGAGCTAATATTAAAAACGTTCAATGTGCCTAAAAATTATCAAACGGAGAGATTCCATCTTTCCAGCAAATTCATAGATTCCTGACCGCGAGCTAATATTAAAAACGTTCAATGTGCCGTAAAATTCTCAAAGGGAGAGATTCCATCTTTCCAGCAAATTCATAGATTCCTGATCGCGAGCTAATATTAAAAACGTTCAATGTGCCGTAAAATTCTCAAACGGAGAGATTCCATCTTTCCAGCAAATTCATAGATTCCTGATCGCGAGCTAATATTAAAAACGTTCAATGTGCCTAAAAATTATCAAACGGAGAGATTCCATCTTTCCAGCAAATTAATAGATTCCTGATCGCGAGCTAATATTAAAAACGTTCAATGTGCCGTAAAATTCTCAAACTGAGAGATTCCATCTTTCCAGCAAATTAATAGATTCCTGATCGCGAGCTAATATTAAAAACGTTCAATGTGCCGTAAAATTCTTAAACGAAGAGATTCCATCTTTCCAGCAAATTAATAGATTCCTGATCGCGAGCTAATATTAAAAACGTTCAATGTGCCGTAAAATTCTCAAACGGAGAGATTCCATCTTTCCAGCAAATTCATAGATTCCTGACCGCGAGCTAATATTAAAAACGTTCAATGTGCCGTAAAATTATCAAACGGAGAGATTCCATCTTTCCAGCAAATTAATAGATTCCTGATCGCGAGCTAATATTAAAAACGTTCAATGTGCCGTAAAATTCTCAAACGGAGAGATTCCATCTTTCCAGCAAATTCATAGATTCCTGACCGCGAGCTAACATTAAAAACGTTGAATGTGCCGTACAATTCTCAAACGGAGGGATTCCATCTTTCCTGTAAATTCATAGATTCCTGATCGCGAGCTAATATTAAAAACGTTGAATGTGCCGTAAAATTCTCAAACGGAGAGATTCCATCTTTCCAGCAAATTCATAGATTCCTGACCGCGAGCTAATATTAAAAACGTTCAATGTGCCTAAAAATTATCAAACGGAGAGATTCCATCTTTCCAGCAAATTCATAGATTCCTGACCGCGAGCTAATATTAAAAACGTTCAATGTGCCGTAAAATTCTCAAAGGGAGAGATTCCATCTTTCCAGCAAATTCACAGATTCCTGATCGCGAGCTAATATTAAAAACGTTCAATCTGCCGTAAAATTCTCAAACTGAGAGATTCCATCTTTCCAGCAAATTCATAGATTCCTGACCGCGAGCTAATATTAAAAACGTTGAATGTGCCGTAAAATTCTCAAACGGAGAGATTCCATCTTTCCTGCAAATTCATAGATTCCTGATCGCGAGCTAATATTTAAAACGTTGAATGTGCCGTAAAATTCTCAAACGGAGAGATTCCATCTTTCCAGCAAATTCATAGATTCCTGATCGCGAGCTAATATTGAAATCGTTGAATGTGCCGTATAATTCTCAAACGGAGAGATTCCATCTTTCCAGCAAATTCATAGATTCCTGACCGCGAGCTAATATTAAAAACGTTCAATGTGCCGTAAAATTCTCAAACGGAGAGATTCCATCTTTCCAGCAAATTAATAGATTCCTGACCGCGAGCTAATATTAAAAACGTTCAATGTGCCGTAAAATTCTCAAACGGAGAGATTCCATCTTTCCAGCAAATTCATAGATTCCTGACCGCGAGCTAATATTAAAAACGTTGAATGTGCCGAAAAATTCTCAAACGGAGAGATTCCATCTTTCCAGCAAATTCATAGATTCCTGACCGCGATCTAATATTAAAAACGTTCAATGTGCCGTAAAATTCTCAAAGGGAGAGATTCCATCTTTCCAGCAAATTCATAGATTCCTGATCGCGAGCTAATATTAAAAACGTTCAATGTGCCTAAAAATTATCAAACGGAGAGATTCCATCTTTCCAGCAAATTCATAGATTCCTGATCGCGAGCTAATATTAAAAACGTTCAATGTGCCGTAAAATTCTCAAACGGAGAGATTCCATCTTTCCAGCAAATTCATAGATTCCTGACCGCGAGCTAATATTAAAAACGTTGAATGTGCCGTACAATTCTCAAACGGAGAGATTCCATCTTTCCTGCAAATTTATAGATTCCTGATCGCGAGCTAATATTAAAAACGTTGAATGTGCCGTAAAATTCTCAAACGGAGAGATTCCATCTTTCCAGCAAATTCATAGATTCCTGATCGCGAGCTAATATTAAAATCGTTGAATGTGCCGTATAGTTCTCAAACGGAGAGATTCCATCTTTCCAGCAAATTCATAGATTCCTGACAGCGAGCTAATATTAAAAACGTTCAATGTGCCGTAAAATTCTCAAAGGGAGAGATTCCATCTTTCCAGCAAATTCATAGATTCCTGACCGCGAGCTAATATTAAAAACGTTCAATGTGCCGTAAAATTCTCAAACGAAGAGATTCCATCTTTCCAGCAAATTCATAGATTCCTGATCGCGAGCTAATATTAAAAACGTTGAATGTGCCGTAAAATTCTCAAACGGAGAGATTCCATCTTTCCAGCAAATTCATAGATTCCTGATCGCGAGCTAATATTAAAAACGGTGAATATGCCGTAAAATTCTCAAACGGAGAGATTCCATCTTTCCAGCAAATTCATAGATTCCTGATCGCGAGCTAATATTAAAAACGTTCAATGTGCCTAAAAATTATCAAACGGAGAGATTCCATCTTTCCAGCAAATTCATAGATTCCTGACCGCGAGCTAATATTAAAAACGTTCAATGTGGCGTAAAATTCTCAAACGGAGAGATTCCATCTTTCCAGCAAATTCATAGATTCCTGACCGCGAGCTAATATTAAAAACGTTCAATGTGCCGTAAAATTCTCAAACGGAGAGATTCCATCTTTCCAGCAAATTTATAGATTCCTGATCGCGAGCTAATATTAAAAACGTTCAATGTGCCTAAAAATTATCAAACGGAGAGATTCCATCTTTCCAGCAAATTCATAGATTCCTGACCGCGAGCTAATATTAAAAACGTTCAATGTGCCGTAAAATTCTCAAAGGGAGAGATTCCATCTTTCCAGCAAATTCATAGATTCCTGATCGCGAGCTAATATTAAAAACGTTCAATGTGCCGTAAAATTCTCAAACGGAGAGATTCCATCTTTCCAGCAAATTCATAGATTCCTGATCGCGAGCTAATATTAAAAACGTTCAATGTGCCTAAAAATTATCAAACGGAGAGATTCCATCTTTCCAGCAAATTAATAGATTCCTGATCGCGAGCTAATATTAAAAACGTTCAATGTGCCGTAAAATTCTCAAACTGAGAGATTCCATCTTTCCAGCAAATTAATAGATTCCTGATCGCGAGCTAATATTAAAAACGTTCAATGTGCCGTAAAATTCTTAAACGGAGAGATTCCATCTTTCCAGCAAATTAATAGATTCCTGATCGCGAGCTAATATTAAAAACGTTCAATGTGCCGTAAAATTCTCAAACGGAGAGATTCCATCTTTCCAGCAAATTCATAGATTCCTGATCGCGAGCTAATATTAAAAACGTTCAATGTGCCTAAAAATTATCAAACGGAGAGATTCCATCTTTCCAGCAAATTAATAGATTCCTGATCGCGAGCTAATATTAAAAACGTTCAATGTGCCGTAAAATTCTCAAACGGAGAGATTCCATCTTTCCAGCAAATTCATAGATTCCTGACCGCGAGCTAACATTAAAAACGTTGAATGTGCCGTACAATTCTCAAACGGAGGGATTCCATCTTTCCTGCAAATTAATAGATTCCTGATCGCGAGCTAATATTAAAAACGTTCAATGTGCCGTAAAATTCTCAAACGGAGAGATTCCATCTTTCCAGCAAATTCATAGATTCCTGACCGCGAGCTAATATTAAAAACGTTGAATGTGCCGTACAATTCTCAAACGGAGAGATTCCATCTTTCCTGCAAATTTATAGATTCCTGATCGCGAGCTAATATTAAAAACGTTGAATGTGCCGTAAAATTCTCAAACGGATGGATTCCATCTTTCCAGCAAATTCATAGATTCCTGATCGCGAGCTAATATTAAAATCGTTGAATGTGCCGTATAGTTCTCAAACGGAGAGATTCCATCTTTCCAGCAAATTCATAGATTCCTGACAGCGAGCTAATATTAAAAACGTTCAATGTGCCGTAAAATTCTCAAAGGGAGAGATTCCATCTTTCCAGCAAATTCATAGATTCCTGACCGCGAGCTAATATTAAAAACGTTCAATGTGCCGTAAAATTCTCAAACGGAGAGATTCCATCTTTCCAGCAAATTCATAGATTCCTGATCGCGAGCTAATATTAAAAACGTTGAATGTGCCGTAAAATTCTCAAACGGAGAGATTCCATCTTTCCAGCAAATTCATAGATTCCTGATCGCGAGCTAATATTAAAAACGGTGAATATGCCGTAAAATTCTCAAACGGAGAGATTCCATCTTTCCAGCAAATTCATAGATTCCTGATCGCGAGCTAATATTAAAAACGTTCAATGTGCCTAAAAATTCTCAAACGGAGAGATTCCATCTTTCCAGCAAATTCATAGATTCCTGACCGCGAGCTAATATTAAAAACGTTCAATGTGCCGTAAAATTCTCAAACGGAGAGATTCCATCTTTCCAGCAAATTCATAGATTCCTGACCGCGAGCTAATATTAAAAACGTTCAATGTGCCGTAAAATTCTCAAACGGAGAGATTCCATCTTTCCAGCAAATTTATAGATTCCTGATCGCGAGCTAATATTAAAAACGTTCAATGTGCCTAAAAATTATCAAACGGAGAGATTCCATCTTTCCAGCAAATTCATAGATTCCTGACCGCGAGCTAATATTAAAAACGTTCAATGTGCCGTAAAATTCTCAAAGGGAGAGATTCCATCTTTCCAGCAAATTCATAGATTCCTGATCGCGAGCTAATATTAAAAACGTTCAATGTGCCGTAAAATTCTCAAACGGAGAGATTCCATCTTTCCAGCAAATTCATAGATTCCTGATCGCGAGCTAATATTAAAAACGTTCAATGTGCCTAAAAATTATCAAACGGAGAGATTCCATCTTTCCAGCAAATTAATAGATTCCTGATCGCGAGCTAATATTAAAAACGTTCAATGTGCCGTAAAATTCTCAAACTGAGAGATTCCATCTTTCCAGCAAATTAATAGATTCCTGATCGCGAGCTAATATTAAAAACGTTCAATGTGCCGTAAAATTCTTAAACGAAGAGATTCCATCTTTCCAGCAAATTAATAGATTCCTGATCGCGAGCTAATATTAAAAACGTTCAATGTGCCGTAAAATTCTCAAACGGAGAGATTCCATCTTTCCAGCAAATTCATAGATTCCTGACCGCGAGCTAATATTAAAAACGTTCAATGTGCCGTAAAATTATCAAACGGAGAGATTCCATCTTTCCAGCAAATTAATAGATTCCTGATCGCGAGCTAATATTAAAAACGTTCAATGTGCCGTAAAATTCTCAAACGGAGAGATTCCATCTTTCCAGCAAATTCATAGATTCCTGACCGCGAGCTAACATTAAAAACGTTGAATGTGCCGTACAATTCTCAAACGGAGGGATTCCATCTTTCCTGTAAATTCATAGATTCCTGATCGCGAGCTAATATTAAAAACGTTGAATGTGCCGTAAAATTCTCAAACGGAGAGATTCCATCTTTCCAGCAAATTCATAGATTCCTGACCGCGAGCTAATATTAAAAACGTTCAATGTGCCTAAAAATTATCAAACGGAGAGATTCCATCTTTCCAGCAAATTCATAGATTCCTGACCGCGAGCTAATATTAAAAACGTTCAATGTGCCGTAAAATTCTCAAAGGGAGAGATTCCATCTTTCCAGCAAATTCACAGATTCCTGATCGCGAGCTAATATTAAAAACGTTCAATCTGCCGTAAAATTCTCAAACGGAGAGATTCCATCTTTCCAGCAAATTCATAGATTCCTGATCGCGAGCTAATATTTAAAACGTTCAATGTGCCGTAAAATTCTCAAACGGAGAGATTCCATCTTTCCAGCAAATTCATAGATTCCTGACCGCGAGCTAATATTAAAAACGTTCAATGTGCCGTAAAATTCTCAAACGGAGAGATTCCATCTTTCCAGCAAATTCATAGATTCCTGACCGCGAGCTAATATTAAAAACGTTCAATGTGCCGTAAAATTCTCAAACGGAGAGATTCCATCTTTCCAGCAAATTCATAGATTCCTGATCGCGAGCTAATATTAAAAACGTTCAATGTGCCTAAAAATTATCAAACGGAGAGATTCCATCTTTCCAGCAAATTCATAGATTCCTGACCGCGAGCTAATATTAAAATCGTTGAATGTGCCGTATAATTCTCAAACGGGGAGATTCCATCTTTCCAGCAAATTCATAGATTCCTGACCGCGAGCTAATATTAAAAACGTTCAATGTGCCGTAAAATTCTCAAAGGGAGAGATTCCATCTTTCCAGCAAATTCATAGATTCCTGACCGCGAGCTAATATTAAAAACGTTCAATGTGCCGTAAAATTCTCAAACGGAGAGATTCCATCTTTCCAGCAAATTCATAGATTCCTGATCGCGAGCTAATATTAAAAACGTTGAATGTGACGTAAAATTCTCAAACGGAGAGATTCCATCTTTCCAGCAAATTCATAGATTCCTGATCGAGAGCTAATATTAAAAACGGTGAATATGCCGTAAAATTCTCAAACGGAGAGATTCCATCTTTCCAGCAAATTCATAGATTCCTGACCGCGAGCTAATATTAAAAACGTTCAATGTGCCGTAAAATTCTCAAACGGAGAGATTCCATCTTTCCAGCAAATTCATAGATTCCTGACCGCGAGCTAATATTAAAAACGTTCAATGTGCCGTAAAATTCTCAAACGGAGAGATTCCATCTTTCCAGCAAATTCATAGATTCCTGATCGCGAGCTAATATTAAAAACGTTCAATGTGCCTAAAAATTATCAAACGGAGAGATTCCATCTTTCCAGCAAATTCATAGATTCCTGACCGCGAGCTAATATTAAAAACGTTCAATGTGCCGTAAAATTCTCAAAGGGAGAGATTCCATCTTTCCAGCAAATTCATAGATTCCTGATCGCGAGCTAATATTAAAAACGTTCAATGTGCCGTAAAATTCTCAAACGGAGAGATTCCATCTTTCCAGCAAATTCATAGATTCCTGATCGCGAGCTAATATTAAAAACGTTCAATGTGCCTAAAAATTATCAAACGGAGAGATTCCATCTTTCCAGCAAATTCATAGATTCCTGATCGCGAGCTAATATTAAAAACGTTCAATGTGCCGTAAAATTCTCAAACTGAGAGATTCCATCTTTCCAGCAAATTAATAGATTCCTGATCGCGAGCTAATATTAAAAACGTTCAATGTGCCGTAAAATTCTTAAACGGAGAGATTCCATCTTTCCAGCAAATTAATAGATTCCTGATCGCGAGCTAATATTAAAAACGTTCAATGTGCCGTAAAATTCTCAAACGGAGAGATTCCATCTTTCCAGCAAATTCATAGATTCCTGACCGCGAGCTAATATTAAAAACGTTGAATGTGCCGTAAAATTCTCAAACGGAGAGATTCCATCTTTCCTGCAAATTCATAGATTCCTGATCGCGAGCTAATATTAAAAACGTTGAATGTGCCTTAAAATTCTCAAACGGAGAGATTCCATCTTTCCAGCAAATTCATAGATTCCTGATCGCGAGCTAATATTAAAATCGTTGAATGTGCCGTATAATTCTCAAACGGGGAGATTCCATCTTTCCAGCAAATTCATAGATTCCTGACCGCGAGCTAATATTAAAAACGTTCAATGTGCCGTAAAATTCTCAAAGGGAGAGATTCCATCTTTCCAGCAAATTCATAGATTCCTGACCGCGAGCTAATATTAAAAACGTTCAATGTGCCGTAAAATTCTCAAACGGAGAGATTCCATCTTTCCAGCAAATTCATAGATTCCTGATCGCGAGCTAATATTAAAAACGTTGAATGTGACGTAAAATTCTCAAACGGAGAGATTCCATCTTTCCAGCAAATTCATAGATTCCTGATCGAGAGCTAATATTAAAAACGGTGAATATGCCGTAAAATTCTCAAACGGAGAGATTCCATCTTTCCAGCAAATTCATAGATTCCTGATCGCGAGCTAATATTAAAAACGTTCAATGTGCCGTGAAATTCTCAAACGGAGAGATTCCATCTTTCCAGCAAATTCATAGATTCCTGACCGCGAGCTAATATTAAAAACGTTGAATGTGCCGTAAAATTCTCAAACGGAGAGATTCCATCTTTCCAGCAAATTCATAGATTCCTGATCACGAGCTAATATTAAAAACGTTCAATGTGTCGTAAAATTCTCAAACGGAGAGATTCCATCTTTTCAGCAAATTCATAGATTCCTGACCGCGAGCTAATATTAAAAACGTTCAATGTGCCGTAAAATTCTCAAAGGGAGAGATTCCATCTTTCCAGCAAATTCATAGATTCCTGACCGCGAGCTACTATTAAAAACGTTGAATGTGCCGTAAAATTCTCAAACGGAGAGATTCCATCTTTCCAGCAAATTCCTGATCGCGAGCTAATATTAAAAACGTTGAATGTGCCGTAAAATTCTCAAACGGAGAGATTCCATCTTTCCAGCAAATTCATAGATTCCTGATCGCGAGCTAATATTAAAATCGTTGAATGTGCCGTATAGTTCTCAAACGGAGAGATTCCATCTTTCCAGCAAATTCATAGATTCCTGACAGCGAGCTAATATTAAAAACGTTCAATGTGCCGTAAAATTCTCAAAGGGAGAGATTCCATCTTTCCAGCAAATTCATAGATTCCTGACCGCGAGCTAATATTAAAAACGTTCAATGTGCCGTAAAATTCTCAAACGGAGAGATTCCATCTTTCCAGCAAATTCATAGATTCCTGATCGCGAGCTAATATTAAAAACGTTGAATGTGCCGTAAAATTCTCAAACGGAGAGATTCCATCTTTCCAGCAAATTCATAGATTCCTGATCGCGAGCTAATATTAAAAACGGTGAATATGCCGTAAAATTCTCAAACGGAGAGATTCCATCTTTCCAGCAAATTCATAGATTCCTGATCGCGAGCTAATATTAAAAACGTTCAATGTGCCTAAAAATTATCAAACGGAGAGATTCCATCTTTCCAGCAAATTCATAGATTCCTGACCGCGAGCTAATATTAAAAACGTTCAATGTGCCGTAAAATTCTCAAACGGAGAGATTCCATCTTTCCAGCAAATTCATAGATTCCTGACCGCGAGCTAATATTAAAAACGTTCAATGTGCCGTAAAATTCTCAAACGGAGAGATTCCATCTTTCCAGCAAATTAATAGATTCCTGATCGCGAGCTAATATTAAAAACGTTCAATGTGCCGTAAAATTCTCAAACGGAGAGATTCCATCTTTCCAGCAAATTCATAGATTCCTGACCGCGAGCTAACATTAAAAACGTTGAATGTGCCGTACAATTCTCAAACGGAGGGATTCCATCTTTCCTGTAAATTCATAGATTCCTGATCGCGAGCTAATATTAAAAACGTTGAATGTGCCGTAAAATTCTCAAACGGAGAGATTCCATCTTTCCAGCAAATTCATAGATTCCTGACCGCGAGCTAATATTAAAAACGTTCAATGTGCCTAAAAATTATCAAACGGAGAGATTCCATCTTTCCAGCAAATTCATAGATTCCTGACCGCGAGCTAATATTAAAAACGTTCAATGTGCCGTAAAATTCTCAAAGGGAGAGATTCCATCTTTCCAGCAAATTCACAGATTCCTGATCGCGAGCTAATATTAAAAACGTTCAATCTGCCGTAAAATTCTCAAACGGAGAGATTCCATCTTTCCAGCAAATTCATAGATTCCTGATCGCGAGCTAATATTTAAAACGTTCAATGTGCCGTAAAATTCTCAAACGGAGAGATTCCATCTTTCCAGCAAATTCATAGATTCCTGACCGCGAGCTAATATTAAAAACGTTCAATGTGCCGTAAAATTCTCAAACGGAGAGATTCCATCTTTCCAGCAAATTCATAGATTCCTGACCGCGAGCTAATATTAAAAACGTTCAATGTGCCGTAAAATTCTCAAACGGAGAGATTCCATCTTTCCAGCAAATTCATAGATTCCTGATCGCGAGCTAATATTAAAAACGTTCAATGTGCCTAAAAATTATCAAACGGAGAGATTCCATCTTTCCAGCAAATTCATAGATTCCTGACCGCGAGCTAATATTAAAATCGTTGAATGTGCCGTATAATTCTCAAACGGGGAGATTCCATCTTTCCAGCAAATTCATAGATTCCTGACCGCGAGCTAATATTAAAAACGTTCAATGTGCCGTAAAATTCTCAAAGGGAGAGATTCCATCTTTCCAGCAAATTCATAGATTCCTGACCGCGAGCTAATATTAAAAACGTTCAATGTGCCGTAAAATTCTCAAACGGAGAGATTCCATCTTTCCAGCAAATTCATAGATTCCTGATCGCGAGCTAATATTAAAAACGTTGAATGTGACGTAAAATTCTCAAACGGAGAGATTCCATCTTTCCAGCAAATTCATAGATTCCTGATCGAGAGCTAATATTAAAAACGGTGAATATGCCGTAAAATTCTCAAACGGAGAGATTCCATCTTTCCAGCAAATTCATAGATTCCTGATCGCGAGCTAATATTTAAAACGTTCAATGTGCCGTAAAATTCTCAAACGGAGAGATTCCATCTTTCCAGCAAATTCATAGATTCCTGACCGCGAGCTAATATTAAAAACGTTCAATGTGCCGTAAAATTCTCAAACGGAGAGATTCCATCTTTCCAGCAAATTCATAGATTCCTGACCGCGAGCTAATATTAAAAACGTTCAATGTGCCGTAAAATTCTCAAACGGAGAGATTCCATCTTTCCAGCAAATTCATAGATTCCTGATCGCGAGCTAATATTAAAAACGTTCAATGTGCCTAAAAATTATCAAACGGAGAGATTCCATCTTTCCAGCAAATTCATAGATTCCTGACCGCGAGCTAATATTAAAAACGTTCAATGTGCCGTAAAATTCTCAAAGGGAGAGATTCCATCTTTCCAGCAAATTCATAGATTCCTGATCGCGAGCTAATATTAAAAACGTTCAATGTGCCGTAAAATTCTCAAACGGAGAGATTCCATCTTTCCAGCAAATTCATAGATTCCTGATCGCGAGCTAATATTAAAAACGTTCAATGTGCCTAAAAATTATCAAACGGAGAGATTCCATCTTTCCAGCAAATTAATAGATTCCTGATCGCGAGCTAATATTAAAAACGTTCAATGTGCCGTAAAATTCTCAAACTGAGAGATTCCATCTTTCCAGCAAATTAATAGATTCCTGATCGCGAGCTAATATTAAAAACGTTCAATGTGCCGTAAAATTCTTAAACGGAGAGATTCCATCTTTCCAGCAAATTAATAGATTCCTGATCGCGAGCTAATATTAAAAACGTTCAATGTGCCGTAAAATTCTCAAACGGAGAGATTCCATCTTTCCAGCAAATTCATAGATTCCTGACCGCGAGCTAATATTAAAAACGTTGAATGTGCCGTAAAATTCTCAAACGGAGAGATTCCATCTTTCCTGCAAATTCATAGATTCCTGATCGCGAGCTAATATTAAAAACGTTGAATGTGCCTTCAAATTCTCAAACGGAGAGATTCCATCTTTCCAGCAAATTCATAGATTCCTGATCGCGAGCTAATATTAAAATCGTTGAATGTGCCGTATAATTCTCAAACGGGGAGATTCCATCTTTCCAGCAAATTCATAGATTCCTGACCGCGAGCTAATATTAAAAACGTTCAATGTGCCGTAAAATTCTCAAAGGGAGAGATTCCATCTTTCCAGCAAATTCATAGATTCCTGACCGCGAGCTAATATTAAAAACGTTCAATGTGCCGTAAAATTCTCAAACGGAGAGATTCCATCTTTCCAGCAAATTCATAGATTCCTGATCGCGAGCTAATATTAAAAACGTTGAATGTGACGTAAAATTCTCAAACGGAGAGATTCCATCTTTCCAGCAAATTCATAGATTCCTAATCGATTGCTAATATTAAAAACGGTGAATATGCCGTAAAATTCTCAAACGGAGAGATTCCATCTTTCCAGCAAATTCATAGATTCCTGATCGCGAGCTAATATTAAAAACGTTCAATGTGCCGTGAAATTCTCAAACGGAGAGATTCCATCTTTCCAGCAAATTCATAGATTCCTGACCGCGAGCTAATATTAAAAACGTTCAATGTGCCGTAAAATTCTCAAAGGGAGAGATTCCATCTTTCCAGCAAATTCATAGATTCCTGATCGCGAGCTAATATTTAAAACGTTCAATGTGCCGTAAAATTCTCAAACGGAGAGATTCCATCTTTCCAGCAAATTCATAGATTCCTGACCGCGAGCTAATATTAAAAACGTTGAATGTGCCGTAAAATTCTCAAACGGAGAGATTCCATCTTTCCAGCAAATTCATAGATTCCTGATCACGAGCTAATATTAAAAACGTTCAATGTGTCGTAAAATTCTCAAACGGAGAGATTCCATCTTTTCAGCAAATTCATAGATTCCTGACCGCGAGCTAATATTAAAAACGTTCAATGTGCCGTAAAATTCTCAAAGGGAGAGATTCCATCTTTCCAGCAAATTCATAGATTCCTGACCGCGAGCTACTATTAAAAACGTTGAATGTGCCGTAAAATTCTCAAACGGAGAGATTCCATCTTTCCAGCAAATTCCTGATCGCGAGCTAATATTAAAAACGTTGAATGTGCCGTAAAATTCTCAAACGGAGAGATTCCATCTTTCCAGCAAATTCATAGATTCCTGATCGCGAGCTAATATTAAAATCGTTGAATGTGCCGTATAGTTCTCAAACGGAGAGATTCCATCTTTCCAGCAAATTCATAGATTCCTGACAGCGAGCTAATATTAAAAACGTTCAATGTGCCGTAAAATTCTCAAAGGGAGAGATTCCATCTTTCCAGCAAATTCATAGATTCCTGACCGCGAGCTAATATTAAAAACGTTCAATGTGCCGTAAAATTCTCAAACGGAGAGATTCCATCTTTCCAGCAAATTCATAGATTCCTGATCGCGAGCTAATATTAAAAACGTTGAATGTGCCGTAAAATTCTCAAACGGAGAGATTCCATCTTTCCAGCAAATTCATAGATTCCTGATCGCGAGCTAATATTAAAAACGGTGAATATGCCGTAAAATTCTCAAACGGAGAGATTCCATCTTTCCAGCAAATTCATAGATTCCTGATCGCGAGCTAATATTAAAAACGTTCAATGTGCCTAAAAATTATCAAACGGAGAGATTCCATCTTTCCAGCAAATTCATAGATTCCTGACCGCGAGCTAATATTAAAAACGTTCAATGTGCCGTAAAATTCTCAAACGGAGAGATTCCATCTTTCCAGCAAATTCATAGATTCCTGACCGCGAGCTAATATTAAAAACGTTCAATGTGCCGTAAAATTCTCAAACGGAGAGATTACATCTTTCCAGCAAATTCATAGATTCCTGATCGCGAGCTAATATTAAAAACGTTCAATGTGCCTAAAAATTATCAAACGGAGAGATTCCATCTTTCCAGCAAATTCATAGATTCCTGACCGCGAGCTAATATTAAAAACGTTCAATGTGCCGTAAAATTCTCAAACGGAGAGATTCCATCTTTCCAGCAAATTCATAGATTCCTGACCGCGAGCTAATATTAAAAACGTTCAATGTGCCGTAAAATTCTCAAACGGAGAGATTCCATCTTTCCAGCAAATTCATAGATTCCTGATCGCGAGCTAATATTAAAAACGTTCAATGTGCCTAAAAATTATCAAACGGAGAGATTCCATCTTTCCAGCAAATTCATAGATTCCTGACCGCGAGCTAATATTAAAAACGTTCAATGTGCCGTAAAATTCTCAAATGGAGAGATTCCATCTTTCCAGCAAATTCATAGATTCCTGATCGCGAGCTAATATTAAAAACGTTCAATGTGCCGTAAAATTCTCAAACGGAGAGATTCCATCTTTCCAGCAAATTCATAGATTCCTGATCGCGAGCTAATATTAAGAACGTTCAATGTGCCTAAAAATTATCAAACGGAGAGATTCCATCTTTCCAGCAAATTAATAGATTCCTGATCGCGAGCTAATATTAAAAACGTTCAATGTGCCGTAAAATTCTCAAACTGAGAGATTCCATCTTTCCAGCAAATTAATAGATTCCTGATCGCGAGCTAATATTAAAAACGTTCAATGTGCCGTAAAATTCTTAAACGGAGAGATTCCATCTTTCCAGCAAATTAATAGATTCCTGATCGCGAGCTAATATTAAAAACGTTCAATGTGCCGTAAAATTCTCAAACGGAGAGATTCCATCTTTCCAGCAAATTCATAGATTCCTGACCGCGAGCTAATATTAAAAACGTTGAATGTGCCGTAAAATTCTCAAACGGAGAGATTCCATCTTTCCTGCAAATTCATAGATTCCTGATCGCGAGCTAATATTAAAAACGTTGAATGTGCCGTAAAATTCTCAAACGGAGAGATTCCATCTTTCCAGCAAATTCATAGATTCCTGACCGCGAGCTAATATTAAAAACGTTGAATGTGCCGTAAAATTCTCAAACGGAGAGATTCCATCTTTCCAGCAAATTCCTGATCGCGAGCTAATATTAAAAACGTTCAACGTGCCGTAAAATTCTCAAACGGAGAGATTCCATCTTTCCAGCAAATTCATAGATTCCTGACCGCGAGATAATATTAAAAACGTTGAATGTGACGTAAAATTCTCAAACGGAGAGATTCCATCTTTCCAGCAAATTCATAGATTCCTGATCACGAGCTAATATTAAAAACGTTCAATGTGTCGTAAAATTCTCAAACGGAGAGATTCCATCTTTTCAGCAAATTCATAGATTCCTGACCGCGAGCTAATATTAAAAACGTTCAATGTGCCGTAAAATTCTCAAAGGGAGAGATTCCATCTTTCCAGCAAATTCATAGATTCCTGACCGCGAGCTACTATTCAAAACGTTGAATGTGCCGTAAAATTCTCAAACGGAGAGATTCCATCTTTCCAGCAAATTCCTGATCGCGAGCTAATATTAAAAACGTTGAATGTGCCGTAAAATTCTCAAACGGAGAGATTCCATCTTTCCAGCAAATTCATAGATTCCTGATCGCGAGCTAATATTAAAATCGTTGAATGTGCCGTATAGTTCTCAAACGGAGAGATTCCATCTTTCCAGCAAATTCATAGATTCCTGACAGCGAGCTAATATTAAAAACGTTCAATGTGCCGTAAAATTCTCAAAGGGAGAGATTCCATCTTTCCAGCAAATTCATAGATTCCTGACCGCGAGCTAATATTAAAAACGTTCAATGTGCCGTAAAATTCTCAAACGGAGAGATTCCATCTTTCCAGCAAATTCATAGATTCCTGATCGCGAGCTAATATTAAAAACGTTGAATGTGCCGTAAAATTCTCAAACGGAGAGATTCCATCTTTCCAGCAAATTCATAGATTCCTGATCGCGAGCTAATATTAAAAACGGTGAATATGCCGTAAAATTCTCAAACGGAGAGATTCCATCTTTCCAGCAAATTCATAGATTCCTGATCGCGAGCTAATATTAAAAACGTTCAATGTGCCTAAAAATTATCAAACGGAGAGATTCCATCTTTCCAGCAAATTCATAGATTCCTGACCGCGAGCTAATATTAAAAACGTTCAATGTGCCGTAAAATTCTCAAACGGAGAGATTCCATCTTTCCAGCAAATTCATAGATTCCTGACCGCGAGCTAATATTAAAAACGTTCAATGTGCCGGAAAATTCTCAAACGGAGAGATTACATCTTTCCAGCAAATTCATAGATTCCTGATCGCGAGCTAATATTAAAAACGTTCAATGTGCCTAAAAATTATCAAACGGAGAGATTCCATCTTTCCAGCAAATTCATAGATTCCTGACCGCGAGCTAATATTAAAAACGTTCAATGTGCCGTAAAATTCTCAAAGGGAGAGATTCCATCTTTCCAGCAAATTCATAGATTCCTGATCGCGAGCTAATATTAAAAACGTTCAATGTGCCGTAAAATTCTCAAACGGAGAGATTCCATCTTTCCAGCAAATTCATAGATTCCTGATCGCGAGCTAATATTAAAAACGTTCAATGTGCCGTAAAATTCTCAAACGGAGAGATTCCATCTTTCCAGCAAATTCATAGATTCCTGACCGCGAGCTAATATTAAAAACGTTCAATGTGCCGTAAAATTCTCAAACGGAGAGATTCCATCTTTCCAGCAAATTCATAGATTCCTGACCGCGAGCTAATATTAAAAACGTTCAATGTGCCGTAAAATTCTCAAACGGAGAGATTCCATCTTTCCAGCAAATTCATAGATTCCTGATCGCGAGCTAATATTAAAAACGTTCAATGTGCCTAAAAATTATCAAACGGAGAGATTCCATCTTTCCAGCAAATTCATAGATTCCTGACCGCGAGCTAATATTAAAAACGTTCAATGTGCCGTAAAATTCTCAAATGGAGAGATTCCATCTTTCCAGCAAATTCATAGATTCCTGATCGCGAGCTAATATTAAAAACGTTCAATGTGCCGTAAAATTCTCAAACGGAGAGATTCCATCTTTCCAGCAAATTCATAGATTCCTGATCGCGAGCTAATATTAAAAACGTTCAATGTGCCTAAAAATTATCAAACGGAGAGATTCCATCTTTCCAGCAAATTAATAGATTCCTGATCGCGAGCTAATATTAAAAACGTTCAATGTGCCGTAAAATTCTCAAACTGAGAGATTCCATCTTTCCAGCAAATTAATAGATTCCTGATCGCGAGCTAATATTAAAAACGTTCAATGTGCCGTAAAATTCTTAAACGGAGAGATTCCATCTTTCCAGCAAATTAATAGATTCCTGATCGCGAGCTAATATTAAAAACGTTCAATGTGCCGTAAAATTCTCAAACGGAGAGATTCCATCTTTCCAGCAAATTCATAGATTCCTGACCGCGAGCTAATATTAAAAACGTTGAATGTGCCGTAAAATTCTCAAACGGAGAGATTCCATCTTTCCTGCAAATTCATAGATTCCTGATCGCGAGCTAATATTAAAAACGTTGAATGTGCCGTAAAATTCTCAAACGGAGAGATTCCATCTTTCCAGCAAATTCATAGATTCCTGACCGCGAGCTAATATTAAAAACGTTGAATGTGCCGTAAAATTCTCAAACGGAGAGATTCCATCTTTCCAGCAAATTCCTGATCGCGAGCTAATATTAAAAACGTTCAACGTGCCGTAAAATTCTCAAACGGAGAGATTCCATCTTTCTAGCAAATTAATAGATTCCTGACCGCGAGCTAATATTAAAAACGTTCAATGTGCCGTAAAATTCTCAAACGGAGAGATTCCATCTTTCCAGCAAATTAATAGATTCCTGATCGCGAGGTAATATTAAAAACGTTGAATGTGCCGTAAAATTCTCAAACGGAGAGATTCCATCTTTCCAGCAAATTAATAGATTCCTGACCGCGAGCTAATATTAAAAACGTTGAATGTGCCGTAAAATTCTCAAACGGAGAGATTCCATCTTTCCAGCAAATTAATAGATTCCTGACCGCGAGCTAATATTAAAAACGTTGAATGTGCCGTAAAATTCTCAAACGGAGAGATTCCATCTTTCCTGCAAATTCATAGATTCCTGATCGCGAGCTAATATTAAAAACGTTGAATGTGCCGTAAAATTCTCAAACGGAGAGATTCCATCTTTCCAGCAAATTCATAGATTCCTGATCGCGAGCTAATATTAAAATCGTTGAATGTGCCGTAAAATTCTCAAACGGAGAGATTCCATCTTTCCAGCAAATTCATAGATTCCTGACCGCGAGATAATATTAAAAACGTTCAATGTGCCGTAAAATTCTCAATGGGAGAGATTCCATCTTTCCAGCAAATTCATAGATTCCTGACCGCGAGCTAATATTAAAAACGTTCAATGTGCCGTAAAATTCTCAAACGGAGAGATTCCATCTTTCCAGCAAATTCATAGATTCCTGACCGCGAGCTAATATTAAAAACGTTCAATGTGCCGTAAAATTCTCAAACGGAGAGATTCCATCTTTCCAGCACATTCATAGATTCCTGATCGCGAGCTAATATTAAAAACGTTGAATGTGCCGTAAAATTCTCAAACGGAGAGATTCCATCTTTCCAGCACATTCATAGATTCCTGATCGCGAGCTAATATTAAAAACGTTGAATGTGCCGTAAAATTCTCAAACGGAGAGATTCCATCTTTCCAGCAAATTCATAGATTCCTGATCGCGAGCTAATATTAAAAACGTTCAATGTGCCGTAAAATTCTCAAACGGAGAGATTCCATCTTTCCAGCAAATTCATAGATTCCTGACCGCGAGCTAATATTAAAAACGTTGAATGTGCCGTAAAATTCTCAAAGGGAGAGATTCCATCTTTCCAGCAAATTCATAGATTCCTGATCGCGAGCTAATATTAAAAACGTTGAATGTGCCGTAAAATTCTCAAACGGAGAGATTCCATCTTTCCAGCAAATTCATAGATTCCTGATCGCGAGCTAATATTAAAATCGTTGAATGTGCCGTAAAATTCTCAAACGGAGAGATTCCATCTTTCCAGCAAATTCATAGATTCCTGACCGCGAGATAATATTAAAAACGTTCAATGTGCCGTAAAATTCTCAATGGGAGAGATTCCATCTTTCCAGCAAATTCATAGATTCCTGACCGCGAGCTAATATTAAAAACGTTCAATGTGCCGTAAAATTCTCAAACGGAGAGATTCCATCTTTCCAGCAAATTCATAGATTCCTGACCGCGAGCTAATATTAAAAACGTTCAATGTGCCGTAAAATTCTCAAACGGAGAGATTCCATCTTTCCAGCACATTCATAGATTCCTGATCGCGAGCTAATATTAAAAACGTTGAATGTGCCGTAAAATTCTCAAACGGAGAGATTCCATCTTTCCAGCAAATTCATAGATTCCTGACCGCGAGCTAATATTAAAAACGTTCAATGTGCCGTAAAATTCTCAAACGGAGAGATTCCATCTTTCCAGCAAATTCATAGATTCCTGATCGCGAGCTAATATTAAAAACGTTGAATGTGACGTAAAATTCTCAAACGGAGAGATTCCATCTTTCCAGCAAATTCATAGATTCCTGATCGCGAGCTAATATTAAAAACGGTGAATATGCCGTAAAATTCTCAAACGGAGAGATTCCATCTTTCCAGCAAATTCATAGATTCCTGATCGCGAGCTAATATTAAAAACGTTCAATGTGCCGTAAAATTCTCAAACGGAGAGATTCCATCTTTCCAGCAAATTCATAGATTCCTGACCGCGAGCTAATATTAAAAACGTTCAATGTGCCGTAAAATTCTCAAAGGGAGAGATTCCATCTTTCCAGCAAATTCATAGATTCCTGATCGCGAGCTAATATTAAAAACGTTGAATGTGCCGTAAAATTCTCAAACGGAGAGATTCCATCTTTCCAGCAAATTCATAGATTCCTGACCGCGAGCTAATATTAAAAACGTTGAATGTGCCGTAAAATTCTCAAACGGAGAGATTCCATCTTTCCAGCAAATTCATAGATTCCTGATCGCGAGCTAATATTAAAATCGTTGAATGTGCCGTAAAATTCTCAAACGGAGAGATTCCATCTTTCCAGCAAATTCATAGATTCCTGACCGCGAGATAATATTAAAAACGTTCAATGTGCCGTAAAATTCTCAATGGGAGAGATTCCATCTTTCCAGCAAATTCATAGATTCCTGACCGCGAGCTAATATTAAAAACGTTCAATGTGCCGTAAAATTCTCAAACGGAGAGATTCCATCTTTCCAGCAAATTCATAGATTCCTGACCGCGAGCTAATATTAAAAACGTTCAATGTGCCGTAAAATTCTCAAACGGAGAGATTCCATCTTTCCAGCACATTCATAGATTCCTGATCGCGAGCTAATATTAAAAACGTTGAATGTGCCGTAAAATTCTCAAACGGAGAGATTCCATCTTTCCAGCAAATTAATAGATTCCTGATCGCGAGCTAATATTAAAAACGTTGAATGTGCCGTAAAATTCTCAAACGGAGAGATTCCATCTTTCCAGCAAATTAATAGATTCCTGACCGCGAGCTAATATTAAAAACGTTGAATGTGCCGTAAAATTCTCAAACGGAGAGATTCCATCTTTCCAGCAAATTCATAGATTCCTGACCGCGAGCTAATATTAAAAACGTTGAATGTGCCGTAAAATTCTCAAACGGAGAGATTCCATCTTTCCTGCAAATTCATAGATTCCTGATCGCGAGCTAATATTAAAAACGTTGAATGTGCCGTAAAATTCTCAAACGGAGAGATTCCATCTTTCCAGCAAATTCATAGATTCCTGATCGCGAGCTAATATTAAAATCGTTGAATGTGCCGTAAAATTCTCAAACGGAGAGATTCCATCTTTCCAGCAAATTCATAGATTCCTGACCGCGAGATAATATTAAAAACGTTCAATGTGCCGTAAAATTCTCAATGGGAGAGATTCCATCTTTCCAGCAAATTCATAGATTCCTGACCGCGACCTAATATTAAAAACGTTCAATGTGCCGTAAAATTCTCAAACGGAGAGATTCCATCTTTCCAGCAAATTCATAGATTCCTGACCGCGAGCTAATATTAAAAACGTTCAATGTGCCGTAAAATTCTCAAACGGAGAGATTCCATCTTTCCAGCACATTCATAGATTCCTGATCGCGAGCTAATATTAAAAATGTTGAATGTGCCGTAAAATTCTCAAACGGAGAGATTCCATCTTTCCAGCACATTCATAGATTCCTGATCGCGAGCTAATATTAAAAACGTTGAATGTGCCGTAAAATTCTCAAACGGAGAGATTCCATCTTTCCAGCAAATTCATAGATTCCTGATCGCGGGCTAATATTAAAAACGTTCAATGTGCCGTAAAATTCTCAAACGGAGAGATTCCATCTTTCCAGCAAATTCATAGATTCCTGATCGCGAGCTAATATTAAAAACGTTCAATGTGCCGTAAAATTCTCAAACGGAGAGATTCCATCTTTCCAGCAAATTAATAGATTCCTGATCGCGAGCTAATATTAAAAACGTTCAATGTGCCGTAAAATTCTCAAACGGAGAGATTCCATCTTTCCAGCAAATTAATAGATTCCTGATCGCGAGCTAATATTAAAAACGTTCAATGTGCCGTAAAATTCTCAAACGGAGAGATTCCATCTTTCCAGCAAATTAATAGATTCCTGATCGCGAGCTAATATTAAAAACGTTGAATGTGCCGTAAAATTCTCAAACGGAGAGATTCCATCTTTCCAGCAAATTCATAGATTTCTGACCGCGAGCTAATATTAAAAACGTTGAATGTGCCGTAAAATTCTCAAACGGAGAGATTCCATCTTTCCAGCAAATTCATAGATTGCTGATCGCGAGCTAATATTAAAAACGTTCAATGTGCCGTAAAATTCTCAAACGGAGAGATTCCATCTTTCCAGCAAATTCATAGATTCCTGACCGCGAGCTAATATTAAAAACGTTGAATGTGCCGTAAAATTCTCAAACGGAGAGATTCCATCTTTCCAGCAAATTCCTGATCGCGAGCTAATATTAAAAACGTTCAACGTGCCGTAAAATTCTCAAACGGAGAGATTCCATCTTTCCAGCAAATTAATAGATTCCTGACCGCGAGCTAATATTAAAAACGTTCAATGTGCCGTAAAATTCTCAAACGGAGAGATTCCATCTTTCCAGCAAATTAATAGATTCCTGATCGCGAGCTAATATTAAAAACGTTGAATGTGCCGTAAAATTCTCAAACGGAGAGATTCCATCTTTCCAGCACATTCATAGATTCCTGATCGCGAGCTAATATTAAAAACGTTGAATGTGCCGTAAAATTCTCAAACGGAGAGATTCCATCTTTCCAGCAAATTCATAGATTCCTGATCGCGAGCTAATATTAAAAACGTTCAATGTGCCGTAAAATTCTCAAACGGAGAGATTCCATCTTTCCAGCAAATTAATAGATTCCTGATCGCGAGCTAATATTAAAAACGTTCAATCTGCCGTAAAATTCTCAAACGGAGAGATTCCATCTTTCCAGCAAATTAATAGATTCCTGATCGCGAGCTAATATTAAAAACGTTCAATGTGCCGTAAAATTCTCAAACGGAGAGATTCCATCTTTCCAGCAAATTAATAGATTCCTGATCGCGAGCTAATATCAAAAACGTTCAATATGCCGTAAAATTCTCAAACGGAGAGATTCCATCTTTCCAGCAAATTAATAGATTCCTGATCGCGAGCTAATATTAAAAACGTTCAATGTGCCGTAAAATTCTCAAACGGAGAGATTCCATCTTTCCAGCAAATTAATAGATTCCTGATCGCGAGCTAATATTAAAAACGTTCAATGTGCCGTAAAATTCTCAAACGGAGAGATTCCATCTTTCCAGCAAATTCATAGATTCCTGACCGCGAGCTAATATTAAAAACGTTGAATGTGCCGTAAAATTCTCAAACGGAGAGATTCCATCTTTCCAGCAAATTCATAGATTCCTGATCGCGAGCTAATATTAAAAACGTTCAATGTGCCGTAAAATTTTCAAACGGAGAGATTCCATCTTTCCAGCAAATTCATAGATTCCTGACCGCGAGCTAATATTAAAAACGTTGAATGTGCCGTAAAATTCTCAAACGGAGAGATTCCATCTTTCCAGCAAATTCCTGATCGCGAGCTAATATTAAAAACGTTCAACGTGCCGTAAAATTCTCAAACGGAGAGATTCCATCTTTCCAGCAAATTAATAGATTCCTGACCGCGAGCTAATATTAAAATCGTTGAATGTGCCGTAAAATTCTCAAACGGAGAGATTCCATCTTTCCAGCAAATTCATAGATTCCTGACCGCGAGATAATATTAAAAACGTTCAATGTGCCGTAAAATTCTCAAAGGGAGAGATTCCATCTTTCCAGCAAATTCATAGATTCCTGACCGCGAGCTAATATTAAAAACGTTCAATGTGCCGTAAAATTCTCAAACGGAGAGATTCCATCTTTCCAGCAAATTCATAGATTCCTGACCGCGAGCTAATATTAAAAACGTTCAATGTGCCGTAAAATTCTCAAACGGAGAGATTCCATCTTTCCAGCACATTCATAGATTCCTGATCGCGAGCTAATATTAAAAACGTTGAATGTGCCGTAAAATTCTCAAACGGAGAGATTCCATCTTTCCAGCACATTCATAGATTCCTGATCGCGAGCTAATATTAAAAACGTTGAATGTGCCGTAAAATTCTCAAACGGAGAGATTCCATCTTTCCAGCAAATACATAGATTCCTGATCGCGAGCTAATATTAAAAACGTTCAATGTGCCGTAAAATTCTCAAACGGAGAGATTCCATCTTTCCAGCAAATTCATAGATTCCTGATCGCGAGCTAATATTAAAAACGTTCAATGTGCCGTAAAATTCTCAAACGGAGAGATTCCATCTTTCCAGCAAATTAATAGATTCCTGATCGCGAGCTAATATTAAAAACGTTCAATGTGCCGTAAAATTCTCAAACGGAGAGATTCCATCTTTCCAGCAAATTAATAGATTCCTGATCGCGAGCTAATATTAAAAACGTTCAATGTGCCGTAAAATTCTCAAACGGAGAGATTCCATCTTTCCAGCAAATTGATAGATTCCTGATCGCGAGCTAATATTAAAAACGTTCAATGTGCCGTAAAATTCTCAAACGGAGAGATTCCATCTTTCCAGCAAATTCATAGATTCCTGACCGCGAGCTAATATTAAAAACGTTGAATGTGCCGTAAAATTTTCAAACGGAGAGATTCCATCTTTCCAGCAAATTCATAGATTCCTGATCGCGAGCTAATATTAAAAACGTTCAATGTGCCGTAAAATTCTCAAACGGAGATATTCCATCTTTCCAGCAAATTCATAGATTCCTGACCGCGAGCTAATATTAAAAACGTTGAATGTGCCGTAAAATTCTCAAACGGAGAGATTCCATCTTTCCAGCAAATTCATAGATTCCTGACCGCGAGCTAATATTAAAAACGTTCAATGTGCCGTAAAATTCTCAAACGGAGAGATTCCATCTTTCCAGCACATTCATAGATTCCTGATCGCGAGCTAATATTAAAAACGTTGAATGTGCCGTAAAATTCTCAAACGGAGAGATTCCATCTTTCCAGCACATTCATAGATTCCTGATCGCGAGCTAATATTAAAAACGTTCAATGTGCCGTAAAATTCTCAAACGGAGAGATTCCATCTTTCCAGCAAATTCATAGATTCCTGATGGCGAGCTAATATTAAAAACGTTCAATGTGCCGTAAAATTCTCAAACGGAGAGATTCCATCTTTCCAGCAAATTAATAGAGTCCTGATCGCGAGCTAATATCAAAAACGTTCAATGTGCCGTAAAATTCTCAAACGGAGAGATTCCATCTTTCCAGCAAATTAATAGATTCCTGATCGCGAGCTAATATTAAAAACGTTCAATGTGCCGTAAAATTCTCAAACGGAGAGATTCCATCTTTCCAGCAAATTCATAGATTCCTGACCGCGAGCTAATATTAAAAACGTTGAATGTGCCGTAAAATTCTCAAACGGAGAGATTCCATCTTTCCAGCAAATTCATAGATTCCTGATCGCGAGCTAATATTAAAAACGTTCAATGTGCCGTAAAATTCTCAAACGGAGAGATTCCATCTTTCCAGCAAATTCATAGATTCCTGACCGCGAGCTAATATTAAAAACGTTGAATGTGCCGTAAAATTCTCAAACGGAGAGATTCCATCTTTCCAGCAAATTCCTGATCGCGAGCTAATATAAAAAAGTTCAACGTGCCGTAAAATTCTCAAACGGAGAGATTCCATCTTTCCAGCAAATTCATAGATTCCTGACCGCGAGCTAATATTAAAATCGTTGAATGTGCCGTAAAATTCTCAAACGGAGAGATTCCATCTTTCCAGCAAATTCATAGATTCCTGACCGCGAGATAATATTAAAAACGTTCAATGTGCCGTAAAATTCTCAAAGGGAGAGATTCCATCTTTCCAGCAAATTCATAGATTCCTGACCGCGAGCTAATATTAAAAACGTTCAATGTGCCGTAAAATTCTCAAACGGAGAGATTCCATCTTTCCAGCAAATTCATAGATTCCTGACCGCGAGCTAATATTAAAAACGTTCAATGTGCCGTAAAATTCTCAAACGGAGAGATTCCATCTTTCCAGCACATTCATAGATTCCTGATCGCGAGCTAATATTAAAAACGTTGAATGTGCCGTAAAATTCTCAAACGGAGAGATTCCATCTTTCCAGCACATTCATAGATTCCTGATCGCGAGCTAATATTAAAAACGTTCAATGTGCCGTAAAATTCTCAAACGGAGAGATTCCATCTTTCCAGCAAATTAATAGATTCCTGATCGCGAGCTAATATCAAAAACGTTCAATGTGCCGTAAAATTCTCAAACGGAGAGATTCCATCTTTCCAGCAAATTAATAGATTCCTGATCGCGAGCTAATATTAAAAACGTTCAATGTGCCGTAAAATTCTCAAACGGAGAGATTCCATCTTTCCAGCAAATTCATAGATTCCTGACCGCGAGCTAATATTAAAAACGTTGAATGTGCCGTAAAATTCTCAAACGGAGAGATTCCATCTTTCCAGCAAATTCATAGATTCCTGATCGCGAGCTAATATTAAAAACGTTCAATGTGCCGTAAAATTTTCAAACGGAGAGATTCCATCTTTCCAGCAAATTCATAGATTCCTGACCGCGAGCTAATATTAAAAACGTTGAATGTGCCGTAAAATTCTCAAACGGAGAGATTCCATCTTTCCAGCAAATTCCTGATCGCGAGCTAATATTAAAAACGTTCAACGTGCCGTAAAATTCTCAAACGGAGAGATTCCATCTTTCCAGCAAATTAATAGATTCCTGACCGCGAGCTAATATTAAAATCGTTGAATGTGCCGTAAAATTCTCAAACGGAGAGATTCCATCTTTCCAGCAAATTCATAGATTCCTGACCGCGAGATAATATTAAAAACGTTCAATGTGCCGTAAAATTCTCAAACGGAGAGATTCCATCTTTCCAGCAAATTAATAGATTCCTGATCGCGAGCTAATATTAAAAACGTTCAATCTGCCGTAAAATTCTCAAACGGAGAGATTCCATCTTTCCAGCAAATTAATAGATTCCTGATCGCGAGCTAATATTAAAAACGTTCAATGTGCCGTAAAATTCTCAAACGGAGAGATTCCATCTTTCCAGCAAATTAATAGATTCCTGATCGCGAGCTAATATCAAAAACGTTCAATGTGCCGTAAAATTCTCAAACGGAGAGATTCCATCTTTCCAGCAAATTAATAGATTCCTGATCGCGAGCTAATATTAAAAACGTTCAATGTGCCGTAAAATTCTCAAACGGAGAGATTCCATCTTTCCAGCAAATTCATAGATTCCTGACCGCGAGCTAATATTAAAAACGTTGAATGTGCCGTAAAATTCTCAAACGGAGAGATTCCATCTTTCCAGCAAATTCATAGATTCCTGATCGCGAGCTAATATTAAAAACGTTCAATGTGCCGTAAAATTTTCAAACGGAGAGATTCCATCTTTCCAGCAAATTCATAGATTCCTGACCGCGAGCTAATATTAAAAACGTTGAATGTGCCGTAAAATTCTCAAACGGAGAGATTCCATCTTTCCAGCAAATTCCTGATCGCGAGCTAATATTAAAAACGTTCAACGTGCCGTAAAATTCTCAAACGGAGAGATTCCATCTTTCCAGCAAATTAATAGATTCCTGACCGCGAGCTAATATTAAAATCGTTGAATGTGCCGTAAAATTCTCAAACGGAGAGATTCCATCTTTCCAGCAAATTCATAGATTCCTGACCGCGAGATAATATTAAAAACGTTCAATGTGCCGTAAAATTCTCAAAGGGAGAGATTCCATCTTTCCAGCAAATTCATAGATTCCTGACCGCGAGCTAATATTAAAAACGTTCAATGTGCCGTAAAATTCTCAAACGGAGAGATTCCATCTTTCCAGCAAATTCATAGATTCCTGACCGCGAGCTAATATTAAAAACGTTCAATGTGCCGTAAAATTCTCAAACGGAGAGATTCCATCTTTCCAGCACATTCATAGATTCCTGATCGCGAGCTAATATTAAAAACGTTGAATGTGCCGTAAAATTCTCAAACGGAGAGATTCCATCTTTCCAGCACATTCATAGATTCCTGATCGCGAGCTAATATTAAAAACGTTGAATGTGCCGTAAAATTCTCAAACGGAGAGATTCCATCTTTCCAGCAAATACATAGATTCCTGATCGCGAGCTAATATTAAAAACGTTCAATGTGCCGTAAAATTCTCAAACGGAGAGATTCCATCTTTCCAGCAAATTCATAGATTCCTGATCGCGAGCTAATATTAAAAACGTTCAATGTGCCGTAAAATTCTCAAACGGAGAGATTCCATCTTTCCAGCAAATTAATAGATTCCTGATCGCGAGCTAATATTAAAAACGTTCAATGTGCCGTAAAATTCTCAAACGGAGAGATTCCATCTTTCCAGCAAATTAATAGATTCCTGATCGCGAGCTAATATTAAAAACGTTCAATGTGCCGTAAAATTCTCAAACGGAGAGATTCCATCTTTCCAGCAAATTGATAGATTCCTGATCGCGAGCTAATATTAAAAACGTTCAATGTGCCGTAAAATTCTCAAACGGAGAGATTCCATCTTTCCAGCAAATTCATAGATTCCTGACCGCGAGCTAATATTAAAAACGTTGAATGTGCCGTAAAATTCTCAAACGGAGAGATTCCATCTTTCCAGCAAATTCATAGATTCCTGATCGCGAGCTAATATTAAAAACGTTCAATGTGCCGTAAAATTCTCAAACGGAGATATTCCATCTTTCCAGCAAATTCATAGATTCCTGACCGCGAGCTAATATTAAAAACGTTGAATGTGCCGTAAAATTCTCAAACGGAGAGATTCCATCTTTCCAGCAAATTCATAGATTCCTGACCGCGAGCTAATATTAAAAACGTTCAATGTGCCGTAAAATTCTCAAACGGAGAGATTCCATCTTTCCAGCACATTCATAGATTCCTGATCGCGAGCTAATATTAAAAACGTTGAATGTGCCGTAAAATTCTCAAACGGAGAGATTCCATCTTTCCAGCACATTCATAGATTCCTGATCGCGAGCTAATATTAAAAACGTTCAATGTGCCGTAAAATTCTCAAACGGAGAGATTCCATCTTTCCAGCAAATTCATAGATTCCTGATGGCGAGCTAATATTAAAAACGTTCAATGTGCCGTAAAATTCTCAAACGGAGAGATTCCATCTTTCCAGCAAATTAATAGAGTCCTGATCGTGAGCTAATATCAAAAACGTTCAATGTGCCGTAAAATTCTCAAACGGAGAGATTCCATCTTTCCAGCAAATTAATAGATTCCTGATCGCGAGCTAATATTAAAAACGTTCAATGTGCCGTAAAATTCTCAAACGGAGAGATTCCATCTTTCCAGCAAAATCATAGATTCCTGACCGCGAGCTAATATTAAAAACGTTGAATGTGCCGTAAAATTCTCAAACGGAGAGATTCCATCTTTCCAGCAAATTCATAGATTCCTGATCGCGAGCTAATATTAAAAACGTTCAATGTGCCGTAAAATTCTCAAACGGAGAGATTCCATCTTTCCAGCAAATTCATAGATTCCTGACCGCGAGCTAATATTAAAAACGTTGAATGTGCCGTAAAATTCTCAAACGGAGAGATTCCATCTTTCCAGCAAATTCCTGATCGCGAGCTAATATAAAAAACGTTCAACGTGCCGTAAAATTCTCAAACGGAGAGATTCCATCTTTCCAGCAAATTAATAGATTCCTGACCGCGAGCTAATATTAAAATCGTTGAATGTGCCGTAAAATTCTCAAACGGAGAGATTCCATCTTTCCAGCAAATTCATAGATTCCTGAGCGCGAGATAATATTAAAAACGTTCAATGTGCCGTAAAATTCTCAAAGGGAGACATTCCATCTTTCCAGCAAATTCATAGATTCCTGACCGCGAGCTAATATTAAAAACGTTCAATGTGCCGTAAAATTCTCAAACGGAGAGATTCCATCTTTCCAGCAAATTCATAGATTCCTGACCGCGAGCTAATATTAAAAACGTTCAATGTGCCGTAAAATTCTCAAACGGAGAGATTCCATCTTTCCAGCACATTCATAGATTCCTGATCGCGAGCTAATATTAAAAACGTTGAATGTGCCGTAAAATTCTCAAACGGAGAGATTCCATCTTTCCAGCACATTCATAGATTCCTGATCGCGAGCTAATATTAAAAACGTTGAATGTGCCGTATAATTCTCAAACGGAGAGATTCCATCTTTCCAGCAAATTCATAAATTCCTGATCGCGAGCTAATATTAAAAACGTTCAATGTGCCGTAAAATTCTCAAACGGAGAGATTCCATCTTTCCAGCAAATTCATAGATTCCTGATCGCGAGCTAATATTAAAAACGTTCAATGTGCCGTAAAATTCTCAAACGGAGAGATTCCATCTTTCCAGCAAATTAATAGATTCCTGATCGCGAGCTAATATTAAAAACGTTCAATGTGCCGTAAAATTCTCAAACGGAGAGATTCCATCTTTCCAGCAAATTAATAGATTCCTGATCGCGAGCTAATATTAAAAACGTTCAATGTGCCGTAAAATTCTCAAACGGAGAGATTCCATCTTTCCAGCAAATTAATAGATTCCTGATCGCGAGCTAATATTAAAAACGTTCAATGTGCCGTAAAATTCTCAAACGGAGAGATTCCATCTTTCCAGCAAATTCATAGATTCCTGATCGCGAGCTAATATTAAAAACGTTCAATGTGCCGTAAAATTCTCAAACGGAGAGATTCCATCTTTCCAGCAAATTCATAGATTCCTGACCGCGAGCTAATATTAAAAACGTTGAATGTGCCGTAAAATTCTCAAACGGAGAGATTCCATCTTTCCAGCAAATTCCTGATCGCGAGCTAATATTAAAAACGTTCAACGTGCCGTAAAATTCTCAAACGGAGAGATTCCATCTTTCCAGCAAATTAATAGATTCCTGACCGCGAGCTAATATTAAAAACGTTCAATGTGCCGTAAAATTCTCAAACGGAGAGATTCCATCTTTCCAGCAAATTAATAGATTCCTGATCGCGAGCTAATATTAAAAACGTTGAATGCGCCGTAAAATTCTCAAACGGAGAGATTCCATCTTTCCAGCAAATTAATAGATTCCTGACCGCGAGCTAATATTAAAAACGTTGAATGTGCCGTAAAATTCTCAAACGGAGAGATTCCATCTTTCCAGCAAATTAATAGATTCCTGACCGCGAGCTAATATTAAAAACGTTGAATGTGCCGTAAAATTCTCAAACGGAGAGATTCCATCTTTCCTGCAAATTCATAGATTCCTGATCGCGAGCTAATATTAAAAACGTTGAATGTGCCGTAAAATTCTCAAACGGAGAGATTCCATCTTTCCAGCACATTCATAGATTCCTGATCGCGAGCTAATATTAAAAACGTTGAATGTGCCGTAAAATTCTCAAACGGAGAGATTCCATCTTTCCAGCAAATTCATAGATTCCTGATCGCGAGCTAATATTAAAAACGTTCAATGTGCCGTAAAATTCTCAAACGGAGAGATTCCATCTTTCCAGCAAATTCATAGATTCCTGACCGCGAGCTAATATTAAAAACGTTGAATGTGCCGTAAAATTCTCAAACGGAGAGATTCCATCTTTCCAGCAAATTCCTGATCGCGAGCTAATATTAAAAACGTTCAACGTGCCGTAAAATTCTCAAACGGAGAGATTCCATCTTTCCAGCAAATTAATAGATTCCTGACCGCGAGCTAATATTAAAAACGTTCAATGTGCCGTAAAATTCTCAAACGGAGAGATTCCATCTTTCCAGCAAATTAATAGATTCCTGATCGCGAGCTAATATTAAAAACGTTGAATGCGCCGTAAAATTCTCAAACGGAGAGATTCCATCTTTCCAGCAAATTAATAGATTCCTGACCGCGAGCTAATATTAAAAACGTTGAATGTGCCGTAAAATTCTCAAACGGAGAGATTCCATCTTTCCAGCAAATTAATAGATTCCTGACCGCGAGCTAATATTAAAAACGTTGAATGTGCCGTAAAATTCTCAAACGGAGAGATTCCATCTTTCCTGCAAATTCATAGATTCCTGATCGCGAGCTAATATTAAAAACGTTGAATGTGCCGTAAAATTCTCAAACGGAGAGATTCCATCTTTCCAGCACATTCATAGATTCCTGATCGCGAGCTAATATTAAAAACGTTGAATGTGCCGTAAAATTCTCAAACGGAGAGATTCCATCTTTCCAGCACATTCATAGATTCCTGATCGCGAGCTAATATTAAAAACGTTGAATGTGCCGTACAATTCTCAAACGGAGAGATTCCATCTTTCCAGCAAATTCATAAATTCCTGATCGCGAGCTAATATTAAAAACGTTCAATGTGCCGTAAAATTCTCAAACGGAGAGATTCCATCTTTCCAGCAAATTCATAGATTCCTGATCGCGAGCTAATATTAAAAACGTTCAATGTGCCGTAAAATTCTCAAACGGAGAGATTCCATCTTTCCAGCAAATTAATAGATTCCTGATCGCGAGCTAATATTAAAAACGTTCAATGTGCCGTAAAATTCTCAAACGGAGAGATTCCATCTTTCCAGCAAATTAATAGATTCCTGATCGCGAGCTAATATTAAAAACGTTCAATGTGCCGTAAAATTCTCAAACGGAGAGATTCCATCTTTCCAGCAAATTAATAGATTCCTGATCGCGAGCTAATATTAAAAACGTTCAATGTGCCGTAAAATTCTCAAACGGAGAGATTCCATCTTTCCAGCAAATTCATAGATTCCTGATCGCGAGCTAATATTAAAAACGTTCAATGTGCCGTAAAATTCTCAAACGGAGAGATTCCATCTTTCCAGCAAATTCATAGATTCCTGACCGCGAGCTAATATTAAAAACGTTGAATGTGCCGTAAAATTCTCAAACGGAGAGATTCCATCTTTCCAGCAAATTAATAGATTCCTGATCGCGAGCTAATATTAAAAACGTTCAATGTGCCGTAAAATTCTCAAACGGAGAGATTCCATCTTTCCAGCAAATTCATAGATTCCTGACCGCGAGCTAATATTAAAAACGTTGAATGTGCCGTAAAATTCTCAAACGGAGAGATTCCATCTTTCCAGCAAATTCATAGATTCCTGATCGCGAGCTAATATTAAAAACGTTGAATGTGCCGTAAAATTCTCAAACGGAGAGATTCCATCTTTCCAGCAAATTCCTGATCGCGAGCTAATATTAAAAACGTTCAACGTGCCGTAAAATTCTCAAACGGAGAGATTCCATCTTTCCAGCAAATTAATAGATTCCTGACCGCGAGCTAATATTAAAAACGTTCAATGTGCCGTAAAATTCTCAAACGGAGAGATTCCATCTTTCCAGCAAATTAATAGATTCCTGATCGCGAGCTAATATTAAAAACGTTGAATGTGCCGTAAAATTCTCAAACGGAGAGATTCCATCTTTCCAGCAAATTAATAGATTCCTGACCGCGAGCTAATATTAAAAACGTTGAATGTGCCGTAAAATTCTCAAACGGAGAGATTCCATCTTTCCAGCAAATTAATAGATTCCTGACCGCGAGCTAATATTAAAAACGTTGAATGTGCCGTAAAATTCTCAAACGGAGAGATTCCATCTTTCCTGCAAATTCATAGATTCCTGATCGCGAGCTAATATTAAAAACGTTGAATGTGCCGTAAAATTCTCAAACGGAGAGATTCCATCTTTCCAGCAAATTCATAGATTCCTGATCGCGAGCTAATATTAAAATCGTTGAATGTGCCGTAAAATTCTCAAACGGAGAGATTCCATCTTTCCAGCAAATTCATAGATTCCTGACCGCGAGATAATATTAAAAACGTTCAATGTGCCGTAAAATTCTCAAACGGAGAGATTCCATCTTTCCAGCAAATTCATAGATTCCTGACCGCGAGCTAATATTAAAAACGTTGAATGTGCCGTAAAATTCTCAAACGGAGAGATTCCATCTTTCCAGCACATTCATAGATTCCTGATCGCGAGCTAATATTAAAAACATTCAATGTGCCGTAAAATTCTCAAACGGAGAGATTCCATCTTTCCAGCAAATTCATAGATTCCTGACCGCGAGCTAATATTAAAAACGTTCAATGTGCCGTAAAATTCTCAAAGGGAGAGATTCCATCTTTCCAGCAAATTCCTGATCGCGAGCTAATATTAAAAACGTTCAATGTGCCGTAAAATTCTCAAACGGAGAGATTCCATCTTTCCAGCAAATTCATAGATTCCTGACCGCGAGCTAATATTAAAAACGTTCAATGTGCCGTAAAATTCTCAAACGGAGAGAATCCATCTTTCCAGCAAATTAATAGATTCCTGATCGCGAGCTAATATTAAAAACGTTCAATGTGCCGTAAAATTCTCAAACTGAGAGATTCCATCTTTCCAGCAAATTAATAGATTCCTGATCGCGAGCTAATATTAAAAACGTTCAATGTGCCGTAAAATTCTCAAACGGAGAGATTCCATCTTTCCAGCAAATTAATAGATTCCTGATCGCGAGCTAATATTAAAAACGTTGAATGTGCCGTAAAATTCTCAAACGGAGAGATTCCATCTTTCCAGCAAATTCATAGATTCCTGATCGCGAGCTAATATTAAAAACGTTCAATGTGCCGTAAAATTCTCAAACGGAGAGATTCCATCTTTCCAGCAAATTCATAGATTCCTGACCGCGAGCTAATATTATAAACGTTGAATGTGCCGTAAAATTCTCAAACGGAGAGATTCCATCTTTCCAGAAAATTCATAGATTCCTGATCGCGAGCTAATATTAAAAACGTTGAATGTGCCGTATAATTCTCAAACGGGGAGATTCCATCTTTCCAGCAAATTCATAGATTCCTGACCGCGAGCTAATATTAAAAACGTTCAATGTGTCGTAAAATTCTCAAAGGGAGAGATTCCATCTTTCCAGCAAATTCATAGATTCCTGACGGCGAGCTAATATTAAAAACGTTGAATGTGCCGTAAAATTCTCAAACGGAGAGATACCATCTTTCCAGCAAATTCATAGATTCCTGATCGCGAGCTAATATTAAAAACGTTGAATGTGCCGTAAAATTCTCAAACGGAGAGATTCCCTCTTTCCAGCAAATTCATAGATTCCTGACCGCGAGCTAATATTAAAAACGTTCAATGTGCCGTAAAATTCTCAAACGGAGAGATTCCATCTTTCCTGCAAATTCATAGATTCCTGATCGCGAGCTAATATTAAAAACGTTCAATGTGCCGTAAAATTCTCAAACGGAGAGATTCCATCTTTCCAGCAAATTCATAGATTCCTGATCGCGAGCTAATATTCAAATCGTTGAATGTGCCGTATAATTCTCAAACGGGGAGATTCCATCTTTCCAGCAAATTCATAGATTCCTTACCGCGAGCTAATATTAAAAACGTTCAATGTGCCGTAAAATTCTCAAAGGGAGAGATTCCATCTTTCCAGCAAATTCAAAGATTCCTGACCGCGAGCTAATATTAAAAACGTTCAATGTGCCGTAAAATTCTCAAACGGAGAGATTCCATCTTTCCAGCAAATTCATAGATTCCTGATCGCGAGCTAATATTAAAAACGTTGAATGTGCCGTAAAATTCTCAAACGGAGAGATTCCATCTTTCCAGCAAATTCATAGATTCCTGATCGCGAGCTAATATTAAAAACGGTGAATATGCCGTAAAATTCTCAAACGGAGAGATTCAATCTTTCCAGCAAATTCATAGATTCCTAATCGCGAGCTAATATTAAAAACCTTCAATGTGCCGTAAAATTCGCAAACGGAGAGATTCCATCTTTCCAGCAAATTCATAGATTCCTGACCGCGAGCTAATATTAAAAACGTTGAATGTGCCGTAAAATTCTCAAACGGAGAGATTCCATCTTTCCAGCAAATTCATAGATTCCTGACCGCGAGCTAATATTAAAAACGTTCAATATGCCGTAAAATTCTCAAACGGAGAGATTCCATCTTTCCTGCAAATTCATAGATTCCTGATCGCGAGCTAATATTAAAAACGTTCAATGTGCCGTAAAATTCTCAAACGGAGAGATTCCATCTTTCCAGCAAATTCATAGATTCCTGATCGCGAGCTAATATTAAAATCGTTGAATGTGCCGTATAATTCTCAAACGGGGAGATTCCATCTTTCCAGCAAATTCATAGATTCCTGACCGCGAGCTAATATTAAAAACGTTCAATGTGCCGTAAAATTCTCAAACGGAGAGATTCCATCTTTCCAGCAAATTCATAGATTCCTGACCGCGAGCAAATATTAAAAACGTTCAATGTGCTGTAAAATTCTCAAACGGAGAGATTCCATCTTTCCAGCAAATTCATAGATTCCTGATCGCGAGCTAATATTAAAAACGTTGAATGTGCCGTAAAATTCTCAAACGGAGAGATTCCATCTTTCCAGCAAATTCATAGATTCCTGATCGCGAGCTAATATTAAAAACGGTGAATATGCCGTAAAATTCTCAAACGGAGAGATTCAATCTTTCCAGCAAATTCATAGATTCCTGATCGCGAGCTAATATTAAAAACGTTCAATGTGCCGTAAAATTCTCAAACGGAGAGATTCCATCTTTCCAGCAAATTCATAGATTCCTGACCGCGAGCTAATATTAAAAACGTTCAATGTGCCGTAAAATTCTCAAAGGGAGAGATTCCATCTTTCCAGCAAATTCATAGATTCCTGATCGCGAGCTAATATTAAAAACGTTCAATGTGCCGTAAAATTCTCAAACGGAGAGATTCCATCTTTCCTGCAAATTCATAGATTCCTGATCGCGAGCTAATATTAAAAACGTTCAATGTGCCGTAAAATTCTCAAACGGAGAGATTCCATCTTTCCAGCAAATTCATAGATTCCTGATCGCGAGCTAATATTAAAATCGTTGAATGTGCCGTATAATTCTCAAACGGGGAGATTCCATCTTTCCAGCAAATTCATAGATTCCTGACCGCGAGCTAATATTAAAAACGTTCAATGTGCCGTAAAATTCTCAAAGGGAGAGATTCCATCTTTCCAGCAAATTCCTGATCGCGAGCTAATATTAAAAACGTTCAACGTGCCGTAAAATTCTCAAACGGAGAGATTCCATCTTTCCAGCAAATTAATAGATTCCTGACCGCGAGCTAATATTAAAAACGTTGAATGTGCCGTAAAATTCTCAAACGGAGAGATTCCATCTTTCCTGCAAATTCATAAATTCCTGATCGCGAGCTAATATTAAAAACGTTGACTGTGCCGTAAAATTCTCAAACGGAGAGATTCCATCTTTCCAGCAAATTCATAGATTCCTGATCGCGAGCTAATATTAAAAACGGTGAATATGCCGTAAAATTCTCAAACGGAGAGATTCCATCTTTCCAGCAAATTCATAGATTCCTGATCGCGAGCTAATATTAAAAACGTTCAATGTGCCGTAAAATTCTCAAACGGAGAGATTCCATCTTTCCAGCAAATTCATAGATTCCTGACCGCGAGCCAATATTAAAACGTTCAATGTGCCGTAAAATTCTCAAAGGGAGAGATTCCATCTTTCCAGCAAATTCATAGATTCCTGATCGCGAGCTAATATTAAAAACGTTCAATGTACCGTAAAATTCTCAAACGGAGAGATTCCATCTTTCCAGCAAATTCATAGATTCCTGACCGCGAGCTAATATTAAAAACGTTGAATGTGCCGTAAAATTCTCAAACGGAGAGATTCCATCTTTCCAGCAAATTCATAGATTCCTGATCGCGAGCTAATATTAAAAACGTTCAATGTGCCGTAAAATTCTCAAACGGAGAGATTCCATCTTTCCAGCAAATTCATAGATTCCTGACTGCGAGCTAATATTAAAAACGTTGAATGTGCCGTAAAATTCTCAAACGGAGAGATTCCATCTTTCCAGCAAATTCCTGATCGCGAGCTAATATTAAAAACGTTCAACGTGCCGTAAAATTCTCAAACGGAGAGATTCCATCTTTCCAGCAAATTAATAGATTCCTGACCGCGAGCTAATATTAAAACCGTTGAATGTGCCGTAAAATTCTCAAACGGAGAGATTCCATCTTTCCTGCAAATTCATAAATTCCTGATCGCGAGCTAATATTAAAAACGTTGAATGTGCCGTAAAATTCTCAAACGGAGAGATTCCATCTTTCCAGCAAATTCATAGATTCCTGATCGCGAGCTAATATTAAAATCGTTGAATGTGCCGTAAAATTCTCAAACGGAGAGATTCCATCTTTCCAGCAAATTCATAGATTCCTGACCGCGAGCTAATATTAAAAACGTTCAATGTGCCGTAAAATTCTCAAACGGAGAGATTCCATCTTTCCAGCAAATTCATAGATTCCTGACCGCGAGCTAATATTAAAAACGTTGAATGTGCCGTAAAATTCTCAAACGGAGAGATTTCATCTTTCCAGCAAATTCATAGATTCCTGACCGCGAGCTAATATTAAAAACGTTGAATGTGCCGTAAAATTCTCAAACGGAGAGATTCCATCTTTCCAGCAAATTCATAGATTCCTGACCGCGAGCTAATATTAAAAACGTTCAATGTGCCGTAAAATTCTCAAACGGAGAGATTCCATCTTTCCAGCAAATTCATAGATTCCTGATCGCGAGCTAATATTAAAAACGTTCAATGTGCCTAAAAATTATCAAACGGAGAGATTCCATCTTTCCAGCAAATTCATAGATTCCTCACCGCGAGCTAATATTAAAAACGTTCAATGTGCCGTAAAATTCTCAAAGGGAGAGATTCCATCTTTCCAGCAAATTCATAGATTCCTGATCGCGAGCTAATATTAAAAACGTTCAATGTGCCGTAAAATTCTCAAACGGAGAGATTCCATCTTTCCAGCAAATTCATAGATTCCTGACCGCGAGCTAATATTGAAAACGTTGAATGTGCCGTAAAATTCTCAAACGGAGAGATTCCATCTTTCCAGCAAATTCATAGATTCCTGATCGCGAGCTAATATTAAAAACGTTCAATGTGCCGTAAAATTCTCAAACGGAGAGATTCCATCTTTCCAGCAAATTCATAGATTCCTGACCGCGAGCTAATATTAAAAACGTTCAATGTGCCGTAAAATTCTCAAAGGGAGAGATTCCATCTTTCCAGCAAATTCATAGATTCCTGATCGCGAGCTAATATTAAAAACGTTCAATGTGCCGTAAAATTCTCAAACGGAGAGATTCCATCTTTCCTGCAAATTCATAGATTCCTGATCGCGAGCTAATATTAAAAACGTTCAATGTGCCGTAAAATTCTCAAACGGAGAGATTCCATCTTTCCAGCAAATTCATAGATTCCTGATCGCGAGCTAATATTAAAATCGTTGAATGTGCCGTATAATTCTCAAACGGGGAGATTCCATCTTTCCAGCAAATTCATAGATTCCTGACCGCGAGCTAATATTAAAAACGTTCAATGTGCCGTAAAATTCTCAAAGGGAGAGATTCCATCTTTCCAGCAAATTCCTGATCGCGAGCTAATATTAAAAACGTTCAACGTGCCGTAAAATTCTCAAACGGAGAGATTCCATCTTTCCAGCAAATTAATAGATTCCTGACCGCGAGCTAATATTAAAAACGTTGAATGTGCCGTAAAATTCTCAAACGGAGAGATTCCATCTTTCCTGCAAATTCATAAATTCCTGATCGCGAGCTAATATTAAAAACGTTGACTGTGCCGTAAAATTCTCAAACGGAGAGATTCCATCTTTCCAGCAAATTCATAGATTCCTGATCGCGAGCTAATATTAAAAACGGTGAATATGCCGTAAAATTCTCAAACGGAGAGATTCCATCTTTCCAGCAAATTCATAGATTCCTGATCGCGAGCTAATATTAAAAACGTTCAATGTGCCGTAAAATTCTCAAACGGAGAGATTCATCTTTCAGCAAATTCATAGATTCCTGACCGCGAGCCAATATTAAACGTTCAATGTGCCGTAAAATTCTCAAAGGGAGAGATTCCATCTTTCCAGCAAATTCATAGATTCCTGATCGCGAGCTAATATTAAAAACGTTCAATGTACCGTAAAATTCTCAAACGGAGAGATTCCATCTTTCCAGCAAATTCATAGATTCCTGACCGCGAGCTAATATTAAAAACGTTGAATGTGCCGTAAAATTCTCAAACGGAGAGATTCCATCTTTCCAGCAAATTCATAGATTCCTGATCGCGAGCTAATATTAAAAACGTTCAATGTGCCGTAAAATTCTCAAACGGAGAGATTCCATCTTTCCAGCAAATTCATAGATTCCTGACTGCGAGCTAATATTAAAAACGTTGAATGTGCCGTAAAATTCTCAAACGGAGAGATTCCATCTTTCCAGCTAATTCCTGATCGCGAGCTAATATTAAAAACGTTCAACGTGCCGTAAAATTCTCAAACGGAGAGATTCCATCTTTCCAGCAAATTAATAGATTCCTGACCGCGAGCTAATATTAAAACCGTTGAATGTGCCGTAAAATTCTCAAACGGAGAGATTCCATCTTTCCTGCAAATTAATAAAATTCCTGATCGCGAGCTAATATTAAAAACGTTGAATGTGCCGTAAAATTCTCAAACGGAGAGATTCCATCTTTCCAGCAAATTCATAGATTCCTGATCGCGAGCTAATATTAAAATCGTTGAATGTGCCGTAAAATTCTCAAACGGAGAGATTCCATCTTTCCAGCAAATTCATAGATTCCTGACCGCGAGCTGATATTAAAAACGTTCAATGTGCCGTAAAATTCTCAAACGGAGAGATTCCATCTTTCCAGCAAATTCATAGATTCCTGACCGCGAGCTAATATTAAAAACGTTGAATGTGCCGTAAAATTCTCAAACGGAGAGATTTCATCTTTCCAGCAAATTCATAGATTCCTGACCGCGAGCTAATATTAAAAACGTTGAATGTGCCGTAAAATTCTCAAACGGAGAGATTCCATCTTTCCAGCAAATTCATAGATTCCTGACCGCGAGCTAATATTAAAAACGTTCAATGTGCCGTAAAATTCTCAAACGGAGAGATTCCATCTTTCCAGCAAATTCATAGATTCCTGATCGCGAGCTAATATTAAAAACGTTCAATGTGCCTAAAAATTATCAAACGGAGAGATTCCATCTTTCCAGCAAATTCATAGATTCCTCACCGCGAGCTAATATTAAAAACGTTCAATGTGCCGTAAAATTCTCAAAGGGAGAGATTCCATCTTTCCAGCAAATTCATAGATTCCTGATCGCGAGCTAATATTAAAAACGTTCAATGTGCCGTAAAATTCTCAAACGGAGAGATTCCATCTTTCCAGCAAATTCATAGATTCCTGACCGCGAGCTAATATTGAAAACGTTGAATGTGCCGTAAAATTCTCAAACGGAGAGATTCCATCTTTCCAGCAAATTCATAGATTCCTGATCGCGAGCTAATATTAAAAACGTTCAATGTGCCGTAAAATTCTCAAACGGAGAGATTCCATCTTTCCAGCAAATTCATAGATTCCTGACCGCGAGCTAATATTAAAAACGTTGAATGTGCCGTAAAATTCTCAAACGGAGAGATTCCATCTTTCCAGCAAATTCCTGATCGCGAGCTAATATTAAAACGTTCAACGTGCCGTAAAATTCGCAAACGGAGAGATTCCATCTTTCCAGCAAATTCATAGATTCCTGATCGCGAGCTAATATTAAAAACGTTCAATGTACCGTAAAATTCTCAAACGGAGAGATTCCATCTTTCCAGCAAATTCATAGATTCCTGACCGCGAGCTAATATTAAAAACGTTGAATGTGCCGTAAAATTCTCAAACGGAGAGATTCCATCTTTCCAGCAAATTCCTGATCGCGAGCTAATATTAAAACGTTCAACGTGCCGTAAAATTCGCAAACGGAGAGATTCCATCTTTCCAGCAAATTAATAGATTCCTGACCGCGAGCTAATATTAAAAACGTTGAATGTGCCGTAAAATTCTCAAACGGAGAGATTCCATCTTTCCTGCAAATTCATAAATTCCTGATCACGAGCTAATATTAAAAACGTTGAATGTGCCGTAAAATTCTCAAACGGAGAGATTCCATCTTTCCAGCAAATTCATAGATTCCTGATCGCGAGCTAATATTAAAATCGTTGAATGTGCCGTAAAATTCTCAAACGGAGAGATTCCATCTTTCCAGCAAATTCATAGATTCCTGACGGCGAGCTAATATTAAAAACGTTGAATGTGCCGTAAAATTCTCAAACGGAGAGATACCATCTTTCCAGCAAATTCATAGATTCCTGATCGCGAGCTAATATTAAAAACGTTGAATGTGTCGTAAAATTCTCAAACGGAGAGATTCCATCTTTCCAGCAAATTGATAGATTCCTGACCGCGAGCTAATATTAAAAACGTTCAATGTGCCGTAAAATTCTCAAACGGAGAGATTCCATCTTTCCTGCAAATTCATAGATTCCTGATCGCGAGCTAATATTAAAAACGTTCAATGTGCCGTAAAATTCTCAAACGGAGAGATTCCATCTTTCCAGCAAATTCATAGATTCCTGACCGCGAGCTAATATTAAAACGTTCAATGTGCCGTAAAATTCTCAAAGGGAGAGATTCCATCTTTCCAGCAAATTCATAGATTCCTGATCGCGAGCTAATATTAAAAACGTTCAATGTACCGTAAAATTCTCAAACGGAGAGATTCCATCTTTCCAGCAAATTCATAGATTCCTGACCGCGAGCTAATATTAAAAACGTTGAATGTGCCGTAAAATTCTCAAACGGAGAGATTCCATCTTTCCAGCAAATTCATAGATTCCTGATCGCGAGCTAATATTAAAAACGTTCAATGTGCCGTAAAATTCTCAAACGGAGAGATTCCATCTTTCCAGCAAATTCATAGATTCCTGACCGCGAGCTAATATTAAAAACGTTCAATGTGCCGTAAAATTCTCAAACGGAGAGATTCCATCTTTCCAGCAAATTCATAGATTCCTGACCGCGAGCTAATATTAAAAACGTTGAATGTGCCGTAAAATTCTCAAACGGAGAGATTCCATCTTTCCAGCAAATTCATAGATTCCTAACCGCGAGCTAATATTAAAAACGTTCAATGTGCCGTAAAATTCTCAAAGGGAGAGATTCCATCTTTCCAGCAAATTCATAGATTCCTGACCGCGAGCTAATATTAAAAACGTTCAATGTGCCGTAAAATTCTCAAACGGAGAGATTCCATCTTTCCAGCAAATTCATAGATTCCTGATCGCGAGCTAATATTAAAAACGTTCAATGTGCCGTAAAATTCTCAAACGGAGAGATTCCATCTTTCCAGCAAATTAATAGATTCCTGATCGCGAGCTAATATTAAAAACGTTCAATGTGCCGTAAAATTCTCAAACTGAGAGATTCCATCTTTCCAGCAAATTCATAGATTCCTGATCGCGAGCTAATATTAAAAACGTTCAATGTGCCGTAAAATTCTCAAACGGAGAGATTCCATCTTTCCCGCAAATTCATAGATTCCTGATCGCGAGCTAATATTAAAAACGTTGAATGTGCCGTAAAATTCTCAAACGGAGAGATTCCATCTTTCCAGCAAATTCATAGATTCCTGATCGCGAGCTAATATTAAAAACGTTCAATGTGCCGTAAAATTCTCAAACGGAGAGATTCCATCTTTCCAGCAAATTCATAGATTCCTGACCGCGAGCTAATATTATAAACGTTGAATGTGCCGTAAAATTCTCAAACGGAGAGATTCCATCTTTCCAGAAAATTCATAGATTCCTGATCGCGAGCTAATATTAAAAACGTTCAATGTGCCGTAAAATTCTCAAACGGAGAGATTCCATCTTTCCTGCAAATTCATAAATTCCTGATCACGAGCTAATATTAAAAACGTTGAATGTGCCGTAAAATTCTCAAACGGAGAGATTCCATCTTTCCAGCAAATTCATAGATTCCTGATCGCGAGCTAATATTAAAATCGTTGAATGTGCCGTAAAATTCTCAAACGGAGAGATTCCATCTTTCCAGCAAATTCATAGATTCCTGACGGCGAGCTAATATTAAAAACGTTGAATGTGCCGTAAAATTCTCAAACGGAGAGATACCATCTTTCCAGCAAATTCATAGATTCCTGATCGCGAGCTAATATTAAAAACGTTGAATGTGTCGTAAAATTCTCAAACGGAGAGATTCCATCTTTCCAGCAAATTGATAGATTCCTGACCGCGAGCTAATATTAAAAACGTTCAATGTGCCGTAAAATTCTCAAACGGAGAGATTCCATCTTTCCTGCAAATTCATAGATTCCTGATCGCGAGCTAATATTAAAAACGTTCAATGTGCCGTAAAATTCTCAAACGGAGAGATTCCATCTTTCCAGCAAATTCATAGATTCCTGACCGCGAGCTAATATTAAAACGTTCAATGTGCCGTAAAATTCTCAAAGGGAGAGATTCCATCTTTCCAGCAAATTCATAGATTCCTGATCGCGAGCTAATATTAAAAACGTTCAATGTACCGTAAAATTCTCAAACGGAGAGATTCCATCTTTCCAGCAAATTCATAGATTCCTGACCGCGAGCTAATATTAAAAACGTTGAATGTGCCGTAAAATTCTCAAACGGAGAGATTCCATCTTTCCAGCAAATTCATAGATTCCTGATCGCGAGCTAATATTAAAAACGTTCAATGTGCCGTAAAATTCTCAAACGGAGAGATTCCATCTTTCCAGCAAATTCATAGATTCCTGACCGCGAGCTAATATTAAAAACGTTCAATGTGCCGTAAAATTCTCAAACGGAGAGATTCCATCTTTCCAGCAAATTCATAGATTCCTGACCGCGAGCTAATATTAAAAACGTTGAATGTGCCGTAAAATTCTCAAACGGAGAGATTCCATCTTTCCAGCAAATTCATAGATTCCTAACCGCGAGCTAATATTAAAAACGTTCAATGTGCCGTAAAATTCTCAAAGGGAGAGATTCCATCTTTCCAGCAAATTCATAGATTCCTGACCGCGAGCTAATATTAAAAACGTTCAATGTGCCGTAAAATTCTCAAACGGAGAGATTCCATCTTTCCAGCAAATTCATAGATTCCTGATCGCGAGCTAATATTAAAAACGTTCAATGTGCCGTAAAATTCTCAAACGGAGAGATTCCATCTTTCCAGCAAATTAATAGATTCCTGATCGCGAGCTAATATTAAAAACGTTCAATGTGCCGTAAAATTCTCAAACTGAGAGATTCCATCTTTCCAGCAAATTCATAGATTCCTGATCGCGAGCTAATATTAAAAACGTTCAATGTGCCGTAAAATTCTCAAACGGAGAGATTCCATCTTTCCCGCAAATTCATAGATTCCTGATCGCGAGCTAATATTAAAAACGTTGAATGTGCCGTAAAATTCTCAAACGGAGAGATTCCATCTTTCCAGCAAATTCATAGATTCCTGATCGCGAGCTAATATTAAAAACGTTCAATGTGCCGTAAAATTCTCAAACGGAGAGATTCCATCTTTCCAGCAAATTCATAGATTCCTGACCGCGAGCTAATATTATAAACGTTGAATGTGCCGTAAAATTCTCAAACGGAGAGATTCCATCTTTCCAGAAAATTCATAGATTCCTGATCGCGAGCTAATATTAAAAACGTTCAATGTGCCGTAAAATTCTCAAACGGAGAGATTCCATCTTTCCAGCAAATTCATAGATTCCTGATCGCGAGCTAATATTAAAAACGTTGAATGTGCCGTAAAATTCTCAAACGGAGAGATTCCATCTTTCCAGCAAATTCATAGATTCCTGACCGCGAGCTAATATTAAAAACGTTGAATGTGCCGTAAAATTCTCAAACGGAGAGATTCCATCTTTCCAGCAAATTCATAGATTCCTAACCGCGAGCTAATATTAAAAACGTTCAATGTGCCGTAAAATTCTCAAAGGGAGAGATTCCATCTTTCCAGCAAATTCATAGATTCCTGACCGCGAGCTAATATTAAAAACGTTCAATGTGCCGTAAAATTCTCAAACGGAGAGATTCCATCTTTCCAGCAAATTAATAGATTCCTGACCGCGAGCTAATATTAAAAACGTTCAATGTGCCGTGAAATTCTCAAACGGAGAGATTCCATCTTTCCAGCAAATTCATAGATTCCTGATCGCGAGCTAATATTAAAAACGTTCAATGTGCCGTAAAATTCTCAAACGGAGAGATTCCATCTTTCCAGCAAATTAATAGATTCCTGATCGCGAGCTAATATTAAAAACGTTCAATGTGCCGTAAAATTCTCAAACTGAGAGATTCCATCTTTCCAGCAAATTAATAGATTCCTGATCGCGAGCTAATATTAAAAACGTTCAATGTGCCGTAAAATTCTCAAAGGGAGAGATTCCATCTTTCCAGCAAATTCATAGATTCCTGACCGCGAGCTAATATTAAAAACGTTCAATGTGCCGTAAAATTCTCAAACGGAGAGATTCCATCTTTCCAGCAAATTAATAGATTACTGACCGCGAGCTAATATTAAAAACGTTCAATGTGCCGTGAAATTCTCAAACGGAGAGATTCCATCTTTCCAGCAAATTCATAGATTCCTGATCGCGAGCTAATATTAAAAACGTTCAATGTGCCGTAAAATTCTCAAACGGAGAGATTCCATCTTTCCAGCAAATTAATAGATTCCTGATCGCGAGCTAATATTAAAAACGTTCAATGTGCCGTAAAATTCTCAAACTGAGAGATTCCATCTTTCCAGCAAATTAATAGATTCCTGATCGCGAGCTAATATTAAAAACGTTCAATGTGCCGTAAAATTCTCAAACGGAGAGATTCCATCTTTCCAGCAAATTAATAGATTCCTGATCGCGAGCTAATATTAAAAACGTTGAATGTGCCGTCAAATTCTCAAACGGAGAGATTCCATCTTTCCAGCAAATTGATAGATTCCTGATCGCGAGCTAATATTAAAAACGTTCAATGTGCCGTAAAATTCTCAAACGGAGAGATTCCATCTTTCCAGCAAATTCATAGATTCCTGACCGCGAGCTAATATTATAAACGTTGAATGTGCCGTAAAATTCTCAAACGGAGAGATTCCATCTTTCCAGCAAATTCATAGATTCCTGATCGCGAGCTAATATTAAAAACGTTGAATGTGCCGTAAAATTCTCAAACGGAGAGATTCCATCTTTCCAGCAAATTCATAGATTCCTGATCGCGAGCTAATATTAAAAACGTTCAATGTGCCGTAAAATTCTCAAACGGAGAGATTCCATCTTTCCAGCAAATTCATAGATTCCTGACCGCGAGCTAATATTAAAAACGTTGAATGTGCCGTAAAATTCTCAAACGGAGAGATTCCATCTTTCCAGCAAATTCATAGATTCCTGATCGCGAGCTAATATTAAAAACGTTGAATGTGCCGTAAATTTCTCAAACGGAGAGATTCCATCTTTCCAACAACTGCATAGATTCCTGATCGCGAGCTAATATCAAAAACGTTCAATGTGCCGTAAAATTCTCAAACGGAGAGATTCCATCTTTCCAGCAAATTCATAGATTCCTGATCGCGAGCTAATATCAAAAACGTTGAATGTGCTGTAAAATTCTCAAACGGAGAGATTCCATCTTTCCAGCAAATTCATAGATTCCTGATCGCGAGCTAATATTAAAAACGTTCAATGTGCCGTAAAATTCTCAAACGGAGAGATTCCATCTTTCCAGCAAATTAATAGATTCCTGATCGCGAGCTAATATTAAAAACGTTGAATGTGCCGTAAAATTCTCAAACGGAGAGATTCCATCTTTCCAGCAAATTGATAGATTCCTGATCGCGAGCTAATATTAAAAACGTTCAGTGTGCCGTAAAATTCTCAAACGGAGAGATTCCATCTTTCCAGCAAATTCATAGCTTCCTGACCGCGAGCTAATATTATAAACGTTGAATGTGCCGTAAAATTCTCAAACGGAGAGATTCCATCTTTCCAGAAAATTCATAGATTCCTGATCGCGAGCTAATATTAAAAACGTTCAATGTGCCGTAAATTCTCAAACGGAGAGATTCCATCTTTCCAGCAAATTGATAGATTCCTGATCGCGAGCTAATATTAAAAACGTTCAATGTGCCGTAAAATTCTCAAACGGAGAGATTCCATCTTTCCAGAAAATTCATAGATTCCTGATCGCGAGCTAATATTAAAAACGTTCAATGTGCCGTAAATTCTCAAACGGAGAGATTCCATCTTTCCAGCAAATTCATAGATTCCTGACGGCGAGCTAATATTAAAAACGTTGAATGTGCCGTAAAATTCTCAAACGGAGAGATTCCATCTTTCCAGCAAATTCATAGATTCCTGATCGCGAGCTAATATTAAAAACGTTGAATGTGCCGTAAAATTCTCAAACGGAGAGATTCCATCTTTCCAGCAAATTCATAGATTCCTGATCGCGAGCTAATATCAAAAACGTTGAATGTGCCTTAAAATTCTCAAACGGAGAGATTCCATCTTTCCAGCAAATTAATAGATTCCTGATCGCGAGCTAATATTAAAAACGTTCAATGTGCCGTAAAATTCTCAAACGGAGAGATTCCATCTTTCCAGCAAATTCATAGATTCCTGACCGCGAGCTAATATTAAAAACGTTGAATGTGCCGTAAAATTCTCAAACGGAGGGATTCCATCTTTCCAGGAAATTCATAGATTCCTGATCGCGAGCTAATATTAAAACGTTCAATGTGCCGTAAAATTCTCAAACGGAGAGATTCCATCTTTCCAGCAAATTCATAGATTCCTGATCGCGAGCTAATATTAAAAACGTTCAATGTGCCGTAAAATTCTCAAACGGAGAGATTCCATCTTTCCAGCAAATCAATAGATTCCTGATCGCGAGCTAATATTAAAAACGTTCAATGTGCCGTAAAATTCTCAAACTGAGAGATTCCATCTTTCCAGCAAATTAATAGATTCCTGATCGCGAGCTAATATTAAAAACGTTCAATGTGCCGTAAAATTCTCAAACGGAGAGATTCCATCTGTCCAGCAAAATAATAGATTCCTGATCGCCAGCTAATATTAAAAACGTTGAATGTGCCGTAAAATTCTCAAACGGAGAGATTCCATCTTTCCAGCAAATTGATAGATTCCTGATCGCGAGCTAATATTAAAAACGTTCAATGTGCCGTAAAATTCTCAAACGGAGAGATTCCATCTTTCCAGCAAATTCATAGATTCCTGACCGCGAGCTAATATTATAAACGTTGAATGTGCCGTAAAATTCTCAAACGGAGAGATTCCATCTTTCCAGAAAATTCATAGATTCCTGATCGCGAGCTAATATTAAAAACGTTCAATGTGCCGTAAAATTCTCAAACGGAGAGATTCCATCTTTCCAGCAAATTCATAGATTCCTGACCGCGAGCTAATGTTATAAACGTTGAATGTGCCGTAAAATTCTCAAACGGAGATATTACATCTTTCCAGCAAATTCATAGATTCCTGATCGCGAGCTAATATCAAAAACGTTAAATGTGCCATAAAATTCTCAAACGGAGAGATTCCATCTTTCCAGCAAATTGATAGATTCCTGATCGCGAGCTAATATTAAAAACGTTCAATGTGCCGTAAAATTCTCAAACGGAGAGATTCCATCTTTCCAGCAAATTCATAGATTCCTGACCGCGAGCTAATATTATAAACGTTCAATGTGCCGTAAAATTCTCAAACGGAGATATTACATCTTTCCAGCAAATTCATAGATTCCTGATCGCGAGCTAATATCAAAAAAGTAGTATAGAAAATGGGGGGACTGGCACACGCCTATTTGATAGCCCCCGCTAACCCTACGGATGGCCCCATCCCCCCCAGAAAATTTGTGATGACATAATATTTTTCAATTAGAGGTATGTATATCTAATGTATACCTGAGGTACCATGCACGGTGAGAATTTATGCAGTTGGCTAAAGATCGGAGAGCAAGTTTTCTGTGACAAGTCGTGCATAGGTACGTACTGTAAGATTCATTTATATAAAATAAGGCAGGGAAGGCCTATTCCAATACCCTGTCGCGGGTGCGGAAAGGGAACTCAGAGCACTTTATATACTTGTGTTGGGTGCGGCTCGGGGTCTCTATACGTAGAACTATCTAGGAAGAAAAAGGCAGCAAAGCGGCAGTTCTTAGAAGTACTACAGGAGCTGTTACGTGTTCGAAAAAACCGTGTAGAGATATCAGTTGTCTAGTACATACATATGAAACATCGGAAGTATACTATGGCTAATATATTGTACCTTCCTATAGAAATTTTGACTAAGATCGTAGAGTATGCCGGTCCTACATCATTTGCCGCTATTTCTTTGACTTCAAAACATCTAAATGATGCCGCATCTATAGCACGTTACGAAAACGTAGACAAAGAATTCCGTAGACGAGTAGTCCTATTAGGGCTTATGTCTGCTCATAACGATGATGAGAGAGATAATTTGGTTAAGAAATTCAATATTTCCGAGGATGACGTATACGATTGCGAATATGGTATCGTAGTAGGATATAGCCATGCTGATAATGGTAATTTTAGGGCATACTACTACGATGAAGACGACGACGATGAAACCGAGCATAACTACGATGGGGACATACTAATCAATGCCTGTAGGAATAATAATTTTGGTATCGTTAAGTGGCTAATTAAGCGCTTCCAGTTCAATATACTAGCCATACACATCACCTGTGCATTTTGCTACGCATGCGAAAATGGTAATATCGATATCGTCAAGTTTCTCTTTAAGCACTCCCAGATCCTCAAATATGATTATGATGAATTATATGAGGACGTTGGTGGTATGCTATTCAAGGCCACTAGAAATGGCTTTCTTGACGTTGTTAAATTTATTATTGAGTACTTCTATCCCTTTTATTATGATACGGACGCCGACCACGCACTACGTTATGCCTACTACAATGGTCATTACGGTATCGTTAAGTGTCTCGTTGAGTACTTCTTCCAGTACGAACTAGAGAACGAATATTCAGACCTCATATAACCCCCCATTATTCCCTTACTAAGAACTACCCCCAATAAAAAAAAAAACGGCCAATTTTATGCAACCATTAATAAATCCCTATTAGAGAAAGTCCAGTAGATTATAATAAAGAAAAAAGAAAGAAAAGAATGAATAGAAACTGTGTATACCACCTCTCTTCATTTTTTTTTTTTTTTCGACGCATGAGAAACTTTCTATTCATAGACTTTCGTGACTATATTAAAATAATTCCAACGTGTGAGAAACTTTCTGGTGATAGACTTTCGTGATGTTATTTAAAATAATTCCGACGCGTGCGATCACTCAACCAAAAATTTAACAACTCATTTCCTATTTAACCATGCATTTATTATACACTATTCGACGCCGGTAAAATAGGCACCCCGCTCGCTATAAAAAGCACTTCTTTCCCATTTCTGGTCACGATATAGATAGAACAAATTCGAACTAGACCATATGAATTTAGTTCTAAGAAGAAAAAATCAAAACGAAGAAAAAGACCAAAAGCAAAACTGGACGTCTCCAGAACCTCTCTAGGAACCACTTTCTCCTTTTTCCTTACTTCTCCTTTTCGTTCCTAGGGAGGTTTTTGCTTATTACCGGGCCCGGCTTACTGTATTCGGTCTACTGTATTCGGTCTACTGTATTTGGTCCACTGTATTCGGTCTACTGTATTCGGTCTACTGTATTTGGTCCTATCTGGTTGAGGCACAACCGGCACCCGTGGGTCCCTTTTAAGATCCCTTGAGCTTCACCCAAGCACCCGACCCAGGATTGACGCTGTTTGTACTGTATTCGTTCGTCTTCTGCCACATCGACAGACGCGCTACGACTTGTGGGGGGCTGGAGGCTTTTTACCCCCCACAAACCGATCTACCATGTATAGTCCCCAGACGGATTCGAACTCTGAACTGAAAGGGCCTCCATTTTCCTTCCAGTCCAGCGCTGAACCGCGAGGGCTATACATGCTAGACAGTGACGTAGGCGAAAAATATCCTACTTATGTTTTAAGCAATTGTCGTATGTTAATTAGCGCCGCCTACGCTATGTCTCGAAATTTGCATACGAACTCGACATACAAGTTAATTTATACGAACCGCTTAGAAAAGCGTAAATATCGCCCACGCTCACTTTTCTCATATGAGATGTCAATTCTTACCCCACTAGACTGCCAAGTTTTTCTCGCATTTCCTTCCGTACTTCGGAGCGAATTTGTTCTACTTTTTTTTCGTTTATTTGTCCTTGAGTCCCTCGGCGAATTTCAGACCTCATAATCTCGTATTTATTTGCTTCAGCGAGGATGAGACTGTATTCAGAGTCAGATATGTTTTCATCTCGCAAGGCCTTCGATACTAGATCGCGAATCGTATTAATTTTCGCTCTAGCCAACATAGTGGTTTTCTCATGTTTAGATACTTTTATTCCTAATTTTTTAGCTCCAATGGTCGTAGATGCTGAAATTAATCCACATAAGCCACCAATAACACCTAATGGTAAACCAATCACTATTCCAAAACCAGTTAAAGCCATTCCCATTCCAGATCCAGATAAAATTACAGATAGACCTCCTGTTACCACAGCGACACCATGGACAATTCCTTGTGCGCGGGCTTATTTCTTACGCACACCTTCATAGTGTTTTTCTTGAGTTTCGATATCTGAAAGAGTATCTCGGACTGTTTGCAACCGAAAATTATCTCCGCTATCTCCGCTAGCCAGCGGCGGATAAATACCTGGTGCCGTTGGAAGTAATTGGATTGAATCGCTTGCCATTACGTTATATCATAACTTACTCAATCTTCAATAGGTATCGTATAGGTCGACCACGGAAGTCTATAATGTTTCCTTTTTCGTCTTTAATTGTCAGGCGAAGGCTGTTTCGTCTTGTCCCTAGAGCTTTAACGACTAGGGGGCTTGATATAGAGTAAGTCGTTGCACCAAAGCCATGGGTTTCCATATTAAATATACTTAGGACTTCTGAGGGCTTTCCCCCAAGAAGTGAGAAGAGGGAATCCACCACGTCACAGTAGATATACATATAGTGAATATCTTGTGGCACCAGGGGGTATTTTCCCACATTGATAGTCACATAGCCTGTCGGACCCCCACCTACTTTGATACCAAGCAAATCGCAGATATTCTTAGTTAACTGGATTGGTTTCTTAACATCTAAAATATAGTATTTCCTAAATGTGTGGTTTATGAATTCCAATAAACCAGCATCAACCGCGGGATCGAATTGGGTCATCAAGCTTCCTATACTATAATGTCCCGCCTTAATTTCGTGTGGAAACATCACACCATCGACATCCCACTTAAAGCTTCCTTTATTAGTTAGGTTCCACCAACTGTTCTCAAGAGCGACCTCGATTAGAGAAATATTATGGATGTAAATAGGTTCTTGAAAGTAGACCGTATGATCAGTCGAGGTAGTGGTGACATTTAATATTACCATATTAAAGCCTGAAGTTTACTTCGATATCAGAAGTTTACTTCAATGATACTAACATACGTTCTTTACTTCACGATATTAACATATGTCATAACTTTAATACGTATCAATATCAAACAGATTAGTCAAGTGGATGAATCGAACGGATTGATTGGTCCGGCGCCAAGGATAAGAAACCATGCCTAGTCTCCAAGCGAGAGTTCATTTCGACGGTGATTGGGGTGACTATATCGCACCTCGCAATGCAAAGGCTTTCGCGTCCTTTAAGGAAAATTATCCTCACGCGGACTTCGATAAGTTCTCAGCTAGGACAACGGCATCCGACATACATGATGAGTCTACATACGAGACTAGAATCATGTTTTACGATGGTGGGCAGCATTGGAATATAAGTGGTCTCATACCAGTAGATGTACGAAATCGTCTACACGAAGCGTTACGCGTGACAACGCAAAAACATGCAGTGGCCGCATTCGGCAGGGGTTTTCCACTTCCATTCAGAAGGACTGATTTTAAGTATCCAGTTCCAGCAGTTCCCTGGGCACACGTCGCTAAGGACATATACCCTATCATACAAACGCTAAAGATCTACGTAGCAAAGGATCAGCTATTTACATATGAGCCGCGACATATTTTTCAAGAGCTAGGACTTGATCTTAGTGATAAAATAAAAAATAAAGATCCGAGCTATGCCCTGCGAGACAGTATTGCTAATGCTAACGATAGAATAGGAAAAACGAATAAGTGGTTCGATGTTGAACCAATGAAACTTTGGCAGCACCAATTATGTTTCGCCGTTTGGTGTGCTACAGCAGGCTGTGGCGTATCGTTCGACGACCATCTTTCAGACAATGCGCCAATCATCGACAATATTCGGAGTTTTTATCGATTTCATGTATACTATACGATCAGGCGAGTACTGTTTGAATTGGAAGTCCCACTCCCCAGGGAAAGCACATTCAATAAGTTTAACAACGTTCCATGGAATTACGTCATATATAACAAGATCAGAAGAGAGTTCGGTGCTTATGAAATCGACTTTACCACACGTCGAAATGATATGAATGAGAAGCACTACAACTGGTTCGTTCCACAGAATGGGAAAGGATTGACAAAGGCTGGGATGGTCCGAATTAATGCGTCAATAATGGTATATTTGTTTTGTGTCTTATCATCCCAGGCTTCGACCGGCTCACCAATCGTAGGATCGAAGTCCTCAGCCGCCCAAAATAGATTCGATACGATGTTTGAAGATGCCATCATAGAATCGGCTTCAGACACTCTAGCCCAATACCGAGAATCTATTAAGGATATTAGTTCTAGTCTAGATCTAGCAGTTGCGAAGGATTGTCTGTTAATGCCTAGCTATATGATTATCTTTAAGGGCGTTACGTACGTAAACAGCCTACGAACGGCAAATAAACCTGGTATCAGTTTAGGAATAAACGACGACATCAATCTTAACGAAAAATCTCCACCACCAGCCCCTATGGAAGGCTCGAAAACAAAGACGAATAAACCCGCTACAGACAGCGGAGCCACGACTGATACGACCGCTACGATTGATACGATACCACACAGTCGACAAAGTCGCGGCGCATCGCCAACGAATCACGAAACCAATTTAGCAATCGTGGGTATTGTGGCCGGCGTATCCTCATGGATGATATTTCGTTAGCGCTGACGTTTCGACGATTTATATTGCTCTACTAGGAATATGACCACAGCTACAATGAGTAGCCAGGCATTCTTGGCAAGGAAGCCGAAAACTTCTCCAGCTGTACGGAATATGAAACTCGCAATAGCGCCTATCGCCGCAGGTAGCACGTTAGCCAACTTTTTTCCAAGATCCTTCAAAGCCTCACCAACTCCCTTAGCAACGGAAGCCAAGCCTTTTGTCAATATACTAACGACGGTACCAATTACGGCACCAGCGACAGCTAACACTCCAATCACCGTAAATCCATGTTTCTTGAAGATGGCTTTTATGCGGTCTCGTAACGACATACGATCTTTGATGGCTTCTATTTCTTCCTCGATCTCCTGTTTCTGATCCTCTAGCGCTGCTACTTTATTCTTTGCCACTTCATATTCTGTAGTTCCCTTAGTTAATGAATCCATCTTTTTTATTTCCTCGGCCTTTTGTTTATCTTTTTCGGTGGCCATATCCTCTTTCATACTAATCTCCTTTTCCGCAGTAGGTCCAAGAGCGTTTTTAAGCGTTTTCGGTAATGCGTTGGGAGTGTCTACGGCGTCCGACAGTAAGTATGGTCCAGCATTTTTACGGTTGAGTCTTATCACGACCCTATCATAGTCATCCAAACTAGCAGTGAACTTCGTTAGATCTGCTTTTGGAAACTTTATAGTTATTTGGTCCTGTGCATTTTCAGTCCGTCTTTTCAGTCTTTCAAATAGCGTTTCCGCAGTACTACTGCCTGCCGTAAATTGCGTTTCCGCATCATCACCTTGATTGACTAATTCTATATACTCAGCCGAACTGGTTCCCCAGTTACTACGATTTTTCCATAGCCTATCGCGTATGCTTTTCGTCGTATTTTTGAAGCTATGCTTAGCTCTATTCCACCAATCCATTTCTGCCTCACCATCATCAGGTCTAATCTCCGCCCATTCTTCGGCAGTAAGATCATTCACATCGGCTCTACCTTCTTCAGATATAGGATCGAAGTCTAAAGTTTCTTCCATATTGAACACTTGATATGTGATATACTATTAGTATTGGCGATATATTCAATTATGAAACAAACATGATATCAACGAAGCTCCATCCTGACTATTCTCCTAGAGAAGGTAGATCTCTTAAAGCCAGTCGTGTGTTCCATCGTGTAACTTTCACTCCTTCATCAGCCAATCCGGGGGAAACTTTAATTGTTAATGTTCCTACGTTAGGCGAAAATAGACTTCTAGTACCTGGTAGTCTAGCCCTTAGTGCCAATATCACTCTATCCGGGGGTCATGCCGACAACTATTTGGTGGCCAATGTTGGACGTTGCATAGTCTCAAAGCGAGTCGTATGGATGGGAACTACTAGATTAGAAGATCTAAGTCGACCCGATCTACTACAGGTATATAGCGATCTATACCTATCTGATGTAGAACGAGAGAATAGCGTAGAGCGGGGCATTCAATCTGCTAATGTGAACAAACTTCGTTCAAAGGCCAGTAACGCATCTACGTCTAATGCGGCCGATAATGCAACACTAGCGGCATACGGTAGCGTATATAAGATACCTATTGATCATGAAGTTATCACAACCCATGGCGTCTTTTATCCACATGCGATTCGAGATAAGATGTCATTTCATTTGACACTGGCACCGGCCATAGACGTCATAGTCGGATCCGACAGTACGAAAGTAGGAACGTACAAACTATCGAACATTGAACTAGAATATGAAGTCATCGAAAGTCTCGATCTTGCGGCGCAGGCCAATAGTACCTACGCCAGCGGTAAAGCCTTTCTGTATAACCATTATGAGTACTTCAAAACCGTCTCGATCGATCTAGGAACCGACACACTCGTATCTGAAAGCATAAACGTACTTCGTCTCTCTCTCAATGGCATTCTTCTTCTATTTGTGGATCCTCATGTGGCAGGCACTAGAGATAGTGAGAAATTCGTAAATCCAGGAATCACCAAGGTCGAGGTACACGTCAATGGCATTCCTAACGCTCTATATTCTTTTGGGATGCTACCAAAGGATTTATGGAAGTCAGCGAAGAATTGGTTTGTCCCGCGTTTCGGAGAGGCTGCCGCCGCTACATCCATGACGCATAAGAAGTTCTTTGAGAACAAGTTTGCCGCACTCATCGATTGCCGCACTTCTCAAACCAGTATAGTTCATGGAGATGGTTTAGCCCAACAAGATGCTGGAGCATCCATTCGCCTTAGGATTCATCGCAGTGGAGGCTCAGGTAAGGTGAACATGCACATATTCGTGCTTTCTGATGCACAAGCAACTATTGAACAAGGAATGCTACAAAATGTTTATCACTGACGTATTCATTAATGTACTCATTAACATGGACACATTGACAGATCAAATTCCTTTTAACGCACTCATAATTGGCCCCACAAACTGCGGAAAGACTCAGTTCATAGTTGATCAATTGAGAGGTCCATTTCGTTTTAAATTTGAATATATCGTATTAATTTGTCCCACCTATGCTAACAATAAAACCTATAAAGGTGTTGGTAAGGGAGATCCTCGCTTCATTGTCCTAGCGCCTTCTCAGAATGACATTGATGCAACCCTAGGCGACTGTGCATGCTTTTTCGAAGGAACGAATACGCTTATTATCCTTGATGATTGTGCGGCAAGCAAGGATGTTAAGGGAAGGACCAATAAGATATCCGATTTAGCCTTTTCTGCACGCCACATTGGTATTTCGATTTGGGCCTCATCACAAACACAAAAGAGTATATGTAAGAACTTTCGCGAGAATTGCGCAATCGTTGTGGCATTTCGCATCGCAAGCGCACCGGGATTAAAGGATCTATTCGATGACTACGGCGCTAGCATATCCTTAGATGATAAGAAGCTATTCATTTCAGAACTTGAGACTAAGTTCGCACATATATGTTTCTGTTTGCGACATCCCTTTTCCACACTATTAGAGATATCTTCACCTATGGTATGTCACAATACGTCGAAGTAAGATGGATAAAGATTCGGACGATGAATTAATGAACATACTAGCTGAATCCGGCGAAATAGATGTGACAGGTCCTCCACCAAGGGCCGAATGCGGCCACAGCAGTAGCGACAGCAAAGCTGCCATCGGAGCTACCCGCAAAAATTGTCATGGCTTCGAAACGAACCTACACTGCGCTACCACCGATGAAGATCGTAGCATAGAAATCAGCGAACATAGGGAAGCTCTTTCTATTCTAGCCGTGACTGGTACGACAAAAGAATATCTAGGGAAGAATTTTTCTCTTGGGGACATTTCTAAGTTACCTGATAAAGACATACAATGTAGAACGCCTATATCGTAGATACCAAGCCGTCTTAGCAAAGCAAATAAATGACTGCTTAGTGGATAGAGCACTAAGTCTAGCAACTTGTGTAGTCGCATATGTGAGGCCTCTAGATTCTAGACAACAACGAAGGCTGTTGAAAGCTCTAAAGAAAGACCGCTTAGTCCGAAACGAGCTATCTGCACTGGCTGGCCGATTGGCCTACAAAGCAGGTCCACTTGTAGCACTAACTAGTGCCCTTTGTCACGTTGTTAACCATTCTATGCCCACTAAACAGGACTCCGAGGAGCAAGTATTGCCGAGCGAAAATGAAGTTGAGGTATATTCAAATTTTAAAGAATCTTAACGTATTGAAGTTACCTCAACTACTAAGTAATTACTCTTAACAAGATGGAAATCGATACCCATTCCGAAGATCGAAATGATCCCATCACGAAAGAACCAGTAAAACCCCCACCAAATCCAAAACGAGTCGCTGCAGGCAAACTCATAGCGCAAAGAAGGAAAGAAAATATCGCCAATGTGGCGGCAACGCAGGCGGCAACGCAGGCGCAGGTAGACAGTCATACCGATAAGCCAAGTTTGATATCAACTAATACCACACTTGCTGTAATTGGGGTAAGCATAGCATTTGTGGGTTTGTACTATCAGTATAAGCAATACAAACAAACGCAACGAGTTAACCACAGCTCCGCTGAAGCCACAGACAGCTCAGCTGCCGCTACCAAAGAAACCCCAAAAGGTCGTAACCTAAAAACTCAAGGCATGATATAGCATTTGAAGCCACGCCGTAGACATATATTATCGGCGATGTAAACGTTGTTCTAATAAGATGGTTAACGAATTTATGAACACAATACAGGAAGCTACTATATTGACTGGACTTGCGGCAGGTATCGGTTGGGTCGGAAAAAAAGCAATCAAAGAGCCTTTGACTAACGATCCTTCATCTAGTATTTTGAACTTCGTGAAGTGGATAGCGGTTCTATCTGGTGGCCTTGCAGCTAAGAAATACCTAAAGGATAAAGGGTATTGGAAGCCTGCTGAGTAACAGGGGCGACTCTACCTCGCCTTCGAAGCCATGGGAACGATAATAGTTATGTCAGTTTCTTTTGCCGTAGCAGCGGCGCTGCTGGTATTGCCGTACACGAAATCGAGAAAGCAATTAGCGGACCGAATGCGACCGCCGCAGAGATGGTAAGACATGATAAAGCTCAGGAGAGGGCAAATGCCGCTATGGCAACCTATGAGAAAAATCGAGAAAAACGACTAGAAGCACAAGCCACCTGGAACCACTGGAAAGAAAAAAACGCACACGTTGGACTTAAAGATAGAATCGATGCAATGCGAAAACTCCATATATATCACATATTGCAAATGAAACTGGAAAAGCCTAACCCCCCAGATTATCGACCATCTAATTCGAGGAAAACCGCCGAATTGGTGGCCTTAGGTGGTAGTGTATTCGCGACCGGATACGTTGCCACTCGATTCTTATAAGAATTGGTTATAGCTATGCTTTAAAAAACGAGCTTTTTTACGTTTAACGTAATTACTAGATCACTTACTAGATTACTAGAGTATTACTAGAGTATTACTATAAGATTACTAAACGAATCTACATAAAAAGAAGGATAAGAACTTGTCAGCTAGATAAGTCTTTATCTTTTTTGTCTTCGTATTGGAGTCTAGTCGTTATGCATAGATATCAGATGGATTCTCGCCTTGCTAATATCTTCTATGGTCCTGAGGGATACTGGAAAGGTTACGCTGCAGTTGGTAAGCTATCAGTAGCAGCAAAGGTATCGGAAGATACAGCTAAGATTTGGTTAGAGAAACAAGCACTATGGCAAATATATATATCGCCGCCACGCTACATACCACGACCACATTGGACTGTATCGAAACCAAATGAGGTTCACCAAGCCGACTTGATATTCCTACCACACGATCGACCTGGACGTGGAAGGAAACTATATAAGTATGCTTTAGTCGTAATCGATGTAGCTTCAAATATAAAGAGGCTGAGCCCTTGGCATCGAAAGATAGTGGAGAAGTGGCTGCGGCATTTGAGCGAATCTACAAACGTAGTCCACTAGAATGGCCAAAAACATTGCAAGTCGATCCTGGGAGAGAATTCATGGGACGTATGTCTGAAACCTTAGAACTACGTGGTACGAAAGTTCAACGAGGTGAAGCTGGTAATCATAGGGCACAAAGTTTTGTCGAACGAGCAAATAGAACGCTAGCTGAGAGATTGTTCGGATATCAATATGCACAGGAAATGGTACTCACATCTGAAGGATCGGATGTACGTAGTAGAGAATGGGTATTGCGACTTCCAGATGTCGTCAAAGCCATGAATAACGAAGTTACTCGGCTAACAGGAAAGAACCCATCGAATTCTGTAGCGATACAACAAGTAAACATAAAAACTCCTACATATTCTCGAACTGTTGGATTGAAAGAAAAGCGACTACCATTCGACGTTTTAGTTCGATATCTCTATGCGCCTGGAGAGTTGGAAGGTGGAACCAAGCGAGCAACCGATCCTGTGTGGAGTTTACAGACATATATCATTTCACGTGGTGCTATATCTCCTAACCAACCGGTTCTGTACTACCTTGCGAAGCAAGAAGGGGAAACCGTTTCGAAGAAACCACCTAAGCGTGGATTTGTACGTGAAGAGCTACAAGTCGTACCGTCAGATACTGAACTACCACCAAAGGGAATTCTATTCGTATCCAACCGATCTAAGATAGCAACTCGTAAATAAAATCATCCATATCTAAGTTTTTGTGTCCATAGGCTAATGTATCAATTCCGTTTGCCAAAATACAACGTTTAGAATCGAATGGCGAGAGAGATACTTTATTCATATGCATTCCATACATCCTATGACCTTCACTTCTAAGCATATCCATTCCGTGGCGAAATACTTTCTTATCTCGTAAGCACTCTTTGTATTGTTCGTGGCGAATACGATGTTTAACGACTGCCTTCTTGGTACCTTTAGCTTTCCGAATCTCGCCACCACCTACTTTCGAGATCGAGTATAGCTTTGATCGTAGTCCAACATATTCGACAATGGGAATACCTCCACATTCATCTTTCATTTTACCGAGTGCTTTCTTGTTGTTCGTATCGTATAAAGGGTGATCTTTGTCGTAATTGCTCGTATCGTATAGATGTTTATTGGTGGTAATGTCTGTATAGATGTCTTCTGTTTCAATGTGAAGTAATAGACTATCAGTGTCAGTATATAGTAGATTACAACGTTGCCCATACTGATTCTTTATCTCATTATAGTAGAAGTCGTACATCAGATGTTTCGAAAGATCTAGAATCGACATTCCGACATATACTGGACGGTTCAAAAGTAACTTACTTCTGTAGTTGTGTACGGCGGCTAGATCGTTGTCGAAGATCGTGGATCGAGCATAACTAGGTTTATTCAATAAACGTTGTAGTTTGACTCCTTCTGAAGAGCGAATTAGTTTGACATCTACACGCTTACGTAGATTCTCCATTGTTTTACCAAAAACGCTATTGTTCATTAGCTTGTAGAGGTCTTGCTCGAACGTACTCTTCGCTTGTTTTCGTAGTTCTGTATTCATTCGTATGTATGGCTCCATCCATGGTGATTGGTCGAATCGTAATGCCCTGTGAATCTTCGTTAAACGCATTCCAAGAGATAGATACAATTGTAGATTGCGGTAGTGGAGCACATATCGTTCTTTGTTGTATAGGTTAGGTATGAGTTTTTCCACTTTCAAAGATCCATTGCCTTCATATAGTTTCTCGAATAGATCGATTTGATAATCTGATAACCAACCTTTATTCACTTGCATTCTCTCGGGGGCGAGTGGGTAGTCGTTGTGTGAGTTGTGGAGCTTTCGAGGATACTCAAGGTCAACTTCGAGGATGTATCCTACGTCAGAATCGATTTCGTGTTGGATGATTTGTTCTTCCGTTGGCATACACCACTCAAATCCTCCTGTTGGCAGATATTGGCTCATAGCCCATCCATATAGATTATTTGCATCAAGGTATATTATGTGGCTATTTGGCTTATCTTGATCGAAATTCGGTACGTTTGGGTTGTTTGCTTTGGCATAACGATGAGATACCATAGATATTCCACCGCGTAGACCTTTTTCGATGAATAGATGCATGTCATAGTCAGTTAATAGTTCGAGCTCCACTCCAGTCTTCTTTAACAATGCATCCCACGAAAGTCCTGGACTAGTGTAATAGTGAGCCGGGTCTAACCCGTAGTTTTGCATACATGCCGTTCGAAAGGTCTCGAACACATCTGCTAGAAGAAGTACATCGGTTCGTAGGTAAAGGTCGTGGTAGTCTCCTAACGTTTCACAACTAAATGCCCCCCAAACTTTTAGTGCGTGTTCGTAGTCTTCGTGGGATATGCCCTCTAGAGTTAGCTTACTATAGAATGCATCTTTTTGTGGAAGAAACGTCTCTGCGAATCTATCCCAAGAGTCCATATATTCATATGGATAAACACCTTTGCGTCCAAGAAGATGTGCATTCGTGGGTGTGTGTGTGGTGGTTATTGGGAGGCGAGATGGGTCGATTTGCTTTATGCTCCCTTCTCCACACTTTGGGCAAGTCGCCACTAGCTCCCAAGCCTCATTAATTACAACAAGCTCGGTCTTATTACATCGCTTACATTTGCTTGCAGCTGCATCTATAGTACTACAAACCAATTTGTCGAGAGAGGATAGTAGAAATTGTGCGCTGTCAATGAACCGTAAGTTACCAAGTGAGAATGAAATGTATTTCTCCATATTGTTTGGAATACAAGAGATAGCGCCCTCTGTCTTGGAGATGGATTGCATCAATAGGTGAGAATCATAGCCACGCAAATTGTGGAATACGACTGGGATAGTAGGAAAGATACGTAATTTGAGATTACATACCTTGTGTGCGGCACCCCGAAACTCTCCTGTAATGTGGCAATGATCACGTACTATATCTTTACCAAGAGGTTTCTGGCAGATATGACAAATAGTTGACCTGTCGTACTCCCTCTTGTTTTTCATTGACATACATAGTGGCTTGGCCTTTTGGGCTTTTATCTTTGTTTCTTCTTCTTGGATACATCGTAGAAAGCGCTCGATCGTATCCGTACCTCGATATAGTACTGGTGGTTCGCTATGACCATCAGAACACACAACGATGTAGGAAAATCCACAAGGAATATGTTCTTCTGTTTTAAGCGTATTGCTTTTTGTGGGGTCTTGGGCAGGTCCTTCGATCTTAGTAGTTAAGGCCTCGAGGTCTGCATAGATAACGTAGGGAACTTTGAGCTGTTTGTGTACATTCTGAAACGATACTTTGTTATTCTCGTTGGTGGGCATTTCAATGCGTATGGCTCGGTCGTTAATTCCGTTACACTCTGGGATGTGCTTCGCAAGAAGAGCTTCGGTAGTATATCCATGTAGACATCGTTCGCAGAAGTGCTTCCTACATTTATGTTTTGTCTGATCGAATAGGAGACGGTTGAAATCCTTGATACAGCAGTAGTGCTGCTTACCACTCTTTGGGTCTTCTATAAGCAAGAGGTTAACGCGCTTGGAGAAAGTCTCCTTTGAGATGTGATGTACGATCAAGCACTTTTCATTAGAATCCCAACCATATACGTTGATAGAGATCTCGTTTTGCTTCTCCAAACGTGGTATTTGTGAGATTGGTGTTGGTGAGACCACCCCTTCGGATTTCACATCATCTTTCTTATACTTTGATGTCCTCTGAGGATTTTTTTCGACTGGAAACAGTGCTACGCATATCGACCAAAGTGCACAGTGGTCGTCTTTGTTGTTCACATTGATCACGGCTTTCTTATTCGCTATTTCTGGAGGTAGTGGTAAATATGAACCTCCACGTAGTGGTTGATACTTAGCAACGTTTAACCATAGAATGTTTACTTTATCTATAACCCAGTTCGATCCTCTACTGATCCACTTCTCAATGTAGTTATGGATCTGAGCATGCGCTTCTACAATTACTCCACGGGTCTCAGAACTGTTGATCAAAACTTTTTGTGAACTCCGAAAGGTAACTATCTGGTATTCTGAACCCTCAGGTTTGTCTAGACGAAGAGTTATATTCAAAGCTAACTGAACCTTAATGCTATTTAAGTCTAGTAGCTCTTCATCGATCTTTTCGATAGTCTGCTTTCGCACGCCGGATAGGAAAGCAGCTGGGTCTGCTTCTAGAGGATTACCGTCTAAAACGTCCATCTTCCATCCTCGTAAATAACCCTTAATGGCCCTGGGTGCTTCGATAAACGTAAGGTTGTTAGGTTCATCTATAGCAGCCATGTTTCATATGTATGTACTAGACAACTGATATCTCTACACGGTTTTTTCGAACACGTAACAGCTCCTGTAGTACTTCTAAGAACTGCCGCTTTGCTGCCTTTTTCTTCCTAGATAGTTCTACGTATAGAGACCCCGAGCCGCACCCAACACAAGTATATAAAGTGCTCTGAGTTCCCTTTCCGCACCCGCGACAGGGTATTGGAATAGGCCTTCCCTGCCTTATTTTATATAAATGAATCTTACAGTACGTACCAATGCACGACTTGTCACAGAAGGCTTGCTCTCCGATCTTTAGCCAACTGCATAAATTCTCACCGTGCATGGTACCTCAGGTATACATTAGATATACATACCTCTAATTGAAAAATATTATGTCATCACAAATTTTCTGGGGGGGATGGGGCCATCCGTAGGGTTAGCGGGGGCTATCAAATAGGCGTGTGCCAGTCCCCCCATTTTCTATACTACTAAAAACGTTGAATGTGCCATAAAATTCTCAAACGGAGAGATTCCATCTTTCCAGCAAATTCATAGATTCCTGATCGCGACCTAATATTAAAAACGTTCAATGTGCCGTAAAATTCTCAAAGGGAGAGATTCCATCTTTCCAGCAAATTCATAGATTCCTGACCGCGAGCTAATATTAAAAACGTTGAATGTGCCGTAAAATTCTCAAACGGAGAGATTCCATCTTTCCAGCAAATTCATAGATTCCTGACCGCGAGCTAATATTAAAAACGTTCAATGTGCCGTAAAATTCTCAAACGGAGAGATTCCATCTTTCCAGCAAATTCATAGATTCCTGATCGCGACCTAATATTAAAAACGTTCAATGTGCCGTAAAATTCTCAAAGGGAGAGATTCCATCTTTCCAGCAAATTCATAGATTCCTGACCGCGAGCTAATATTAAAAACGTTGAATGTGCCGTAAAATTCTCAAACGGAGAGATTCCATCTTTCCAGCAAATTCATAGATTCCTGACCGCGAGCTAATATTAAAAACGTTCAATGTGCCGTAAAATTCTCAAACGGAGAGATTCCATCTTTCCAGCAAATTCATAGATTCCTGACCGCGAGCTAATATTAAAAACGTTGAATGTGCCGTAAAATTCTCAAACGGAGAGATTCCATCTTTCCAGCAAATTCATAGATTCCTGACCGCGAGCTAATATTAAAAACGTTCAATGTGCCGTAAAATTCTCAAAGGGAGAGATTCCATCTTTCCAGCAAATTCATAGATTCCTGACCGCGAGCTAATATTAAAAACGTTCAATGTGCCGTAAAATTCTCAAACGGAGAGATTCCATCTTTCCAGCAAATCAATAGATTCCTGATCGCGGGCTAATATTAAAAACGTTCAATGTGCCGTAAAATTCTCAAACGGAGAGATTCCATCTTTCCAGCAAATTAATAGATTCCTGATCGCGAGCTAATATTAAAAACGTTCAATGTGCCGTAAAATTCTCAAACGGAGAGATTCCATCTGTCCAGCAAATTAATAGATTCCTGATCGCGAGCTAATATTAAAAACGTTGAATGTGCCGTAAAATTCTCAAACGGAGAGATTCCATCTTTCCAGCAAATTGATAGATTCCTGATCGCGAGCTAATATTAAAAACGTTCAATGTGCCGTAAAATTCTCAAACGGAGAGATTCCATCTTTCCAGCAAATTCATAGATTCCTGACCGCGAGCTAATATTATAAACGTTGAATGTGCCGTAAAATTCTCAAACGGAGAGATTCCATCTTTCCAGCAAATTCATAGATTCCTGATCGCGAGCTAATATTAAAAACGTTCAATGTGCCGTAAAATTCTCAAACGGAGAGATTCCATCTTTCCAGCAAATTCATAGATTCCTGACCGCGAGCTAATATTATAAACGTTGAATGTGCCGTAAAATTCTCAAACGGAGATATTCCATCTTTCCAGCAAATTCATAGATTCCTGATCGCGAGCTAATATCAAAAACGTTGAATGTGACATAAAATTCTCAAACGGAGAGATTCCATCTTTCCAGCAAATTCATAGATTCCTGATCGCGAGCTAATATTAAAAACGTTCAATGTGCCGTAAAATTCTCAAAGGGAGAGATTCCATCTTTCCAGCAAATTCATAGATTCCTGACCGCGAGCTAATATTAAAAACGTTGAATGTGCCGTAAAATTCTCAAAGGGAGAGATTCCATCTTTCCAGCAAATTCATAGATTCCTGACCGCGAGCTAATATTAAAAACGTTGAATGTGCCGTAAAATTCTCAAACGGAGAGATTCCATCTTTCCAGCAAATTCATAGATTCCTGACCGCGAGCTAATATTAAAAACGTTCAATGTGCCGTAAAATTCTCAAACGGAGAGATTCCATCTTTCCAGCAAATTCATAGATTCCTCACCGCGAGCTAATATTAAAAACGTTGAATGTGCCGTAAAATTCTCAAACGGAGAGATTCCATCTTTCCAGCAAATACATAGATTCCTGACCGCGAGCTAATATTAAAAACGTTAAATGTGCCGTAAAATTCTCAAAGGGAGAGATTCCATCTTTCCAGCAAATTCATAGATTCCTGACCGCGAGCTAATATTAAAAACGTTGAATGTGCCGTAAAATTCTCAAACGGAGAGATTCCATCTTTCCAGCAAATTCATAGATTCCTGATCGCGAGCTAATATTAAAAACGTTCAATGTGCCGTAAAATTCTCAAACGGAGAGATTCCATCTTTCCAGCAAATTAATAGATTCCTGATCGCGAGCTAATATTAAAAACGTTCAATGTGCCGTAAAATTCTCAAACGGAGAGATTCCATCTTTCCAGAAAATTGATAGGTTCCTGATCGCGAGCTAATATTAAAAACGTTCAATCTATGAATTTGCTGGAAAGATGGAATCTCTCCGTTTGAGAATTTTATGGCACATTGAACGTTTTTAATATTAGCTCGCGATCAGGAATCTATGAATTTGCTGGAAAGATGGAATCTCTCCGTTTGAGAATTTTACGGCACATTCAACGTTTTTAATATTAGCTCGCGGTCAGCAATCTATGAATTTGCTGGAAAGATGGAATCTCTCCGTTTGAGAATTTTACGGCACATTCAACGTTTTTAATATTAGCTCGCGGTCAGGAATCTATGAATTTGCTGGAAAGATGGAATCTCTCCCTTTGAGAATTTTACGGCACATTGAACGTTTTTAATATTAGCTCGCGATCAGGAATCTATGAATTTGCTGGAAAGATGGATTCTCTCCGTTTGAGAATTTTACGGCACATTGAACGTTTTTAATATTAGCTCGCTGTCAGGAATCTATGAATTTGCTGGAAAGATGGAATCTCTCCGTTTGAGAATTTTACGGCACATTCAACGTTTTTAATATTAGCTCGCGGTCAGGAATCTATGAATTTGCTGGAAAGATGGAATCTCTCCCTTTGAGAATTTTACGGCACATTGAACGTTTTTAATATTAGCTCGCGATCAGGAATCTATGAATTTGCTGGAAAGATGGATTCTCTCCATTTGAGAATTTTACGGCACATTGAACGTTTTTAATATTAGCTCGCGATCAGGAATCTATGAATTTGCTGGAAAGATGGAATCTCTCCGTTTGAGAATTTTACGGCACATTCAACGTTTTTAATATTAGCTGGCGGTCAGGAATCTATGAATTTGCTGGAAAGATGGCATCTCTCCGTTTGAGAATTTTACGGCACATTGAACGTTTTTAATATTAGCTCGCGATCAGGAATCTATGAATTTGCTGGAAAGATGGAATCTCTCCGTTTGAGAATTTTACGGCACATTGAACGTTTTTAATATTAGCTCGCGGTCAGGAATCTATGAATTTGCTGGAAAGATGGAATGTCTCCCTTTTAGAATTTTACGGCACATTCAACGTTTTTGATATTAGCTCGCGGTCAGGAATCTATGAATTTGCTGGAAAGATGGAATCTCTCCGTTTGAGAATTTTACGGCACATTGAACGTTTTTAATATTAGCTCGCGGTCAGGAATCTATGAATTTGCTGGAAAGATGGAATCTCTCCGTTTGAGAATTTTACGGCACATTGAACGTTTTTGATATTAGCTCGCGATCAGGAATCTATGAATTTGCTGGAAAGATGGAATCTCTCCGTTTGAGAATTTTACGGCACATTCAACGTTTTTAAAATTAGCTCGCGATCAGGAATCTATGAATTTGCTGGAAAGATGGAATCTCTCCGTTTGAGAATTTTACGGCACATTCAACGTTTATAATATTAGCTCGCGGTCAGGAATCTATGAATTTGCTGGAAAGATGGAATCTCTCCGTTTGAGAATTTTACGGCACATTGAACGTTTTTAATATTAGCTCGCGATCAGGAATCTATGAATTTGCTGGAAAGATGGAATCTCTCCCTTTGAGAATTTTACGGCACATTGAACGTTTTTAATATTAGCTCGCGATCAGGAATCTATGAATTTCCTGGAAAGATGGAATCTCTCCGTTTGAGAATTTTACGGCACATTGAACGTTTTTAATATTAGCTCGCGGTCAGGAATCTATTAATTTGCTGGAAAGATGGAATCTCTCCCTTTGAGAATTTTACGGCACATTGAACGTTTTTAATATTAGCTCGCGGTCAGGAATCTATGAATTTGCTGGAAAGATGGAATCTCTCCGTTTGAGAATTTTACGGCACATTGAACGATTTTAATATTAGCTCGCGATCAGGAATCTATGAATTTGCTGGAAAGATGGAATCTCTCCGTTTGAGAATTTTACGGCACATTCAACGTTTTTAATATTAGCTCGCGGTCAGGAATCTATGAATTTGCTGGAAAGATGGAATCTCTCCGTTTGAGAATTTTACGGCACATTCAACGTTTTTAATATTAGCTCGCGATCAGGAATCTATGAATTTGCTGGAAAGATGGAATCTCTCCGTTTGAGAATTTTACGGCACATTGAACGTTTTTAATATTAGCTCGCGGTCAGGAATCTATTAATTTGCTGGACAGATGGAATCTCTCCGTTTGAGAATTTTACGGCACATTGAACGTTTTTAATATTAGCTCGCGATCAGGAATCTATGAATTTGCTGGAAAGATGGAATCTCTCCGTTTGAGAATTTTACGGCACATTCAACGTTTTTAAAATTAGCTCGCCATCAGGAATCTATGAATTTGCTGGAAAGATGGAATCTCTCCGTTTGAGAATTTTACGGCACATTCAACGTTTATAATATTAGCTCGCGGTCAGGAATCTATGAATTTGCTGGAAAGATGGAATCTCTCCGTTTGAGAATGTTACGGCACATTGAACGTTTTTTAATATTAGCTCGCGATCAGGAATCTATGAATTTGCTGGAAAGATGGAATCTCTCCCTTTGAGAATTTTACGGCACATTGAACGTTTTTAATATTAGCTCGCGATCAGGAATCTATGAATTTGCTGGAAAGATGGAATCTCTCCGTTTGAGAATTTTACGGCACATTGAACGTTTTTAATATTAGCTCGCGGTCAGGAATCTATTAATTTGCTGGAAAGATGGAATCTCTCCCTTTGAGGATTTTACGGCACATTGAACGTTTTTAATATTAGCTCGCGGTCAGGAATCTATGAATTTGCTGGAAAGATGGAATCTCTCCGTTTGAGAATTTTACGGCACATTGAACGATTTTAATATTAGCTCGCGATCAGGAATCTATGAATTTGCTGGAAAGATGGAATCTCTCCGTTTGAGAATTTTACGGCACATTCAACGATTTTAATATTAGCTCGCGGTCAGGAATCTATTAATTTGCTGGACAGATGGAATCTCTCCGTTTGAGAATTTTACGGCACATTGAACGTTTTTAATATTAGCTCGCGATCAGGAATCTATGAATTTGCTGGAAAGATGGAATCTCTCCGTTTGAGAATTTTACGGCACATTCAACGTTTTTAAAATTAGCTCGCCATCAGGAATCTATGAATTTGCTGGAAAGATGGAATCTCTCCGTTTGAGAATTTTACGGCACATTCAACGTTTATAATATTAGCTCGCGGTCAGGAATCTATGAATTTGCTGGAAAGATGGAATCTCTCGCTTTGAGAATTTACGGCACATTGAACGTTTTTAATATTAGCTAGCGGTTAGGAATCTATGAATTTGCTGGAAAGATGGAATCTCTCCCTTTGAGAATTTTACGGCACATTGAACGTTTTTAATATTAGCTCGCGATCAGGAATCTATGAATTTGCTGGAAAGATGGAATCTCTCCGTTTGAGAATTTTACGGCACATTGAACGTTTTTAATATTAGCTCGCGATCAGGAATCTATGAATTTGCTGGAAAGATGGAATCTCTACGTTTGAGAATTTTACGGCACATTCAACGTTTTTAATATTAGCTCGCGGTCAGGAATCTATGAATTTGCTGGAAAGATGGAATCTCTCCGTTTGAGAATTTTACGGCACATTCAACGTTTTTAATATTAGCTCGCGATCAGGAATCTATGAATTTGCTGGAAAGATGGAATCTCTCCGTTTGAGAATTTTACGGCACATTGAACGTTTTTAATATTAGCTCGCGATCAGGAATCTATGAATTTGCTGGAAAGATGGAATCTCTCCGTTTGAGAATTTTAAGGCACATTCAACGTTTTTAAAATTAGCTCGCGATCAGGAATCTATGAATTTGCTGGAAAGATGGAATCTCTCCGTTTGAGAATTTTACGGCACATTCAACGTTTATAATATTAGCTCGCGGTCAGGAATCTATGAATTTGCTGGAAAGATGGAATCTCTCCGTTTGAGAATTTTACGGCACATTGAACGTTTTTAATATTAGCTCGCGATCAGGAATCTATGAATTTGCTGGAAAGATGGAATCTCTCCCTTTGAGAATTTTACGGCACATTGAACGTTTTTAATATTAGCTCGCGATCAGGAATCTATGAATTTGCTGGAAAGATGGAATCTCTCCGTTTGAGAATTTTACGGCACATTGAACGTTTTTAATATTAGCTCGCGGTCAGGAATCTATTAATTTGCTGGAAAGATGGAATCTCTCCCTTTGAGAATTTTACGGCACATTGAACGTTTTTAATATTAGCTCGCGGTCAGGAATCTATGAATTTGCTGGAAAGATGGAATCTCTCCGTTTGAGAATTTTACGGCACATTGAACGATTTTAATATTAGCTCGCGATCAGGAATCTATGAATTTGCTGGAAAGATGGAATCTCTCCGTTTGAGAATTTTACGGCACATTCAACGTTTTTAATATTAGCTCGCGGTCAGGAATCTATGAATTTGCTGGAAAGGTGGAATCTCTCCGTTTGAGAATTTTACGGCACATTCAACGTTTTTAATATTAGCTCGCGATCAGGAATCTATGAATTTGCTGGAAAGATGGAATCTCTCCGTTTGAGAATTTTACGGCACATTGAACGTTTTTAATATTAGCTCGCGGTCAGGAATCTATTAATTTGCTGGACAGATGGAATCTCTCCGTTTGAGAATTTTACGGCACATTGAACGTTTTTAATATTAGCTCGCGATCAGGAATCTATGAATTTGCTGGAAAGATGGAATCTCTCCGTTTGACAATTTTACGGCACATTCAACGTTTTTAATATTAGCTCGCGCTCAGGAATCTATTAATTTGCTGGAAAGATGGAATCTCTCCCTTTGAGAATTTTACGGCACATTGAACGTTTTTAATATTAGCTCGCGATCAAGAATCTATGAATTTACTGGAAAGATGGAATCTCTCCGTTTGAGAATTTTACGGCACATTGAACGTTTTTAATATTAGCTCGCGATCAGGAATCTAGGAATTTGCTGGAAAGATGGAATCTCTCCGTTTGAGAATTTTACGGCACATTGAACGTTTTTAATATTAGCTCGCGGTCAGGAATCTATGAAGTTGCTGGAAAGATGGAATCTCTCGCTTTGAGAATTTACGGCACATTGAACGTTTTTAATATTAGCTCGCGGTCAGGAATCTATGAATTTGCTGGAAAGATGGAATCTCTCCCTTTGAGAATTTTACGGCACATTGAACGTTTTTAATATTAGCTCGCGATCAGGAATCTATGAATTTGCTGGAAAGATGGAATCTCTCCGTTTGAGAATTTTACGGCACATTGAACGTTTTTAATATTAGCTCGCGATCAGGAATCTATGAATTTGCTGGAAAGATGGAATCTCTACGTTTGAGAATTTTACGGCACATTCAACGTTTTTAATATTAGCTCGCGGTCAGGAATCTATGAATTTGCTGGAAAGATGGAATCTCTCCGTTTGAGAATTTTACGGCACATTCAACGTTTTTAATATTAGCTCGCGATCAGGAATCTATAAATTTGCTGGAAAGATGGAATCTCTCCGTTTGAGAATTTTACGGCACATTGAACGTTTTTAATATTAGCTCGCGGTCAGGAATCAATTAATTTGCTGGACAGATGGAATCTCTCCGTTTGAGAATTTTACGGCACATTGAACGTTTTTAATATTAGCTCGCGATCAGGAATCTATGAATTTGCTGGAAAGATGGAATCTCTCCGTTTGACAATTTTACGGCACATTCAACGTTTTTAATATTAGCTCGCGATCAGGAATCTATCAATTTGCTGGAAAGATGGAATCTCTCCGTTTGAGAATTTTACGGCACATTGAACGTTTTTAATATTAGCTCGCGATCAGGAATCTATGAATTTGCTGGAAAGATGGAATCTCTCCGTTTGAGAATTTTACGGCACATTGAACGTTTTTAATATTAGCTCGCGGTCAGGAATCTATGAATTTGCTGGAAAGATGGAATCTCCCCCTTTGAGAATTTTACGGCACATTGAACGTTTTTAATATTAGCTCGCGGTGAGGAATCTATGAATTTGCTGGAAAGATGGAATCTCTCCGTTTAAGAATTTTACGGCACATTCAACGTTTTTAATATTAGCTCGCGGTCAGGAATCTATGAATTTGCTGGAAAGATGGAATCTCTCCCTTTGGGAATTTTACGGCACATTGAACGTTTTTAATATTAGTTCGCGATCAGTAATCTATGAATTTGCTGGAAAGATGGAATCTCTCCGTTTGAGAATTTTACGGCACATTCAACGTTTTTGATATTAGCTCGCGATCAGGAATCTATGAATTTGCTGGAAAGATGGAATCTCTCCGTTTGAGAATTTTACGGCAGCATTCAACGTTTTTAATATTAGCTCGCGGTCAGGAATCTATGAATTTGCTGGAAAGATGGAATCTCTCCCTTTGAGAATTTTACGGCACATTGAACGTTTTTAATATTAGCTCGCGATCAGGAATCTATGAATTTGCTGGAAAGATGGAATCTCTCCGTTTGAGAATTTTACGTGCACATTGAACGTTTTTAATATTAGCTCGCGATCAGCAATCTATGAATTTGCTGGAAAGATGGAATCTCTCCGTTTGAGAATTTTACGGCACATTCAACGTTTTTAATATTAGCTCGCGGTCAGGAATCTATGAATTTGCTGGAAAGATGGAATCTCCCCCTTGAGAATTTTACGGCACATTGAACGTTTTTAATATTAGCTCGCGTGAGGAATCTATGAATTTGCTGGAAAGATGGAATCTCTCCGTTTAAGAATTTTACGGCACATTCAACGTTTTTAATATTAGCTCGCGGTCAGGAATCTATGAATTTGCTGAAAGATGGAATCTCTCCTTTGGGAATTTTACGGCACATTGAACGTTTTTAATATTGAGTTCGCGATCAGTAATCTATGAATTTGCTGGAAAGATGGAATCTCTCCGTTTGAGAATTTTACGGCACATTCAACGTTTTTGATATTAGCTCGCGATCAGGAATCTATGAATTTGCTGGAAAGATGGAATCTCTCCGTTTGAGAATTATACGGCACATTCAACGTTTTTAATATTAGCTCGCGGTCAGGAATCTATGAATTTGCTGGAAAGATGGAATCTCTCCCTTTGAGAATTTTACGGCACATTGAACGTTTTTAATATTAGCTCGCGATCAGGAATCTATGAATTTGCTGGAAAGATGGAATCTCTCCGTTTGAGAATTTTACGGCACATTCAACGTTTTAATATTAGCTCGCGATCAGCAATCTATGAATTTGCTGGAAAGATGGAATCTCTCCGTTTGAGAATTTTACGGCACATTCAACGTTTTTAATATTAGCTCGCGGTCAGGAATCTATGAATTTGCTGGACAGATGGAATCTCTCCGTTTGAGAATTTTACGGCACATTGAACGTTTTTAATATTAGCTCGCGATCAGGAATCTATGAATTTGCTGGAAAGATGGAATCTCTCCGTTTGACAATTTTACGGCACATTCAACGTTTTAATATAGCTCGCGATCAGGAATCTATCAATTTGCTGGAAAGATGGAATCTCTCCGTTTGAGAATTTTACGGCACATTGAACGTTTTTAATATTAGCTCGCGATCAGGAATCTATGAATTTGCTGGAAAGATGGAATCTCTCCGTTTGAGAATTTTACGGCACATTGAACGTTTTTAATATTAGCTCGCGGTCAGGAATCTATGAATTTGCTGGAAAGATGGAATCTACCCCTTTGAGAATTTTACGGCACATTGAACGTTTTTAATATTAGCTCGCGGTGAGGAATCTATGAATTTCCTGGAAAGATGGGAATCTCTCCGTTTAAGAATTTTACGGCACATTCAACGTTTTTAATATTAGCTCGCGGTCAGGAATCTATGAATTTGATGGAAAGATGGAATCTCTCCCTTTGGGAATTTTACGGCACATTGAACGTTTTTAATATTAGTTCGCGATCAGTAATCTATAAATTTGCTGGAAAGATGGAATCTCTCCGTTTGAGAATTTTACGGCACATTCAACGTTTTTGATATTAGCTCGCGATCAGGAATCTATGAATTTGCTGGAAAGATGGAATCTCTCCGTTTGAGAATTTTACGGCACATTCAACGTTTTTAATATTAGCTCGCGATCAGGAATCTATGAATTTGCTGGAAAGATGGAATCTCTCCGTTTGAGAATTTTACGGCACATTCAACGTTTTTAATATTAGCTCGCGGTCAGGAATCTATGAATTTGCTGGAAAGATGGAATCTCTCCGTTTGAGAATTTTACGGCACATTGAACGTTTTTAATATTAGCTCGCGGTCAGGAATCTATGAATTTGCTGGAAAGATGGAATCTCTCCGTTTGAGAATTTTACGGCACATTCAACGTTTTTATATTAGCTCGCGGTCAGGAATCTATGAAATTTGCTGGAAAGATGGAATCTCTCCCTTTGAGAATTTTACGGCACATTGAACGTTTTTAATATTAGCTCGCGATCAGGAATCTATGAATTTGCTGGAAAGATGGAATCTCTCCGTTTGAGAATTTTACGGCACATTGAACGTTTTTAATATTAGCTCGCGATCAGGAATCTATGAATTTGCTGGAAAGATGGAATCTCTCCGTTTCAGAATTTTACGGCACATTCAACGTTTTTAATATTAGCTCGCGGTCAGGAATCTATGAATTTGCTGGAAAGATGGAATCTCTCCGTTTGAGAATTTTACGCCACATTCAACGTTTTAATATTAGCTCGCGATCAGGAATCTATGAATTTGCTGGAAAGATGGAATCTCTCCGTTTGAGAATTTTACGGCACATTGAACGTTTTTAATATTAGCTCGCGGTCAGGAATCTATTAATTTGCTGGACAGATGGAATCTCTCCGTTTGAGAATTTTACGGCACATTGAACGTTTTTAATATTAGCTCGCGGTCAGGAATCTATGAATTTGCTGGAAAGATGGAATCTCTCCGTTTGAGAATTTTACGGCACATTCAACGTTTTTAATATTAGCTCGCGGTCAGGAATCTATGAATTTGCTGGAAAGATGGAATCTCTCCCTTTGAGAATTTTACGGCACATTGAACGTTTTTAATATTAGCTCGCGATCAGGAATCTATGAATTTGCTGGAAAGATGGAATCTCTCCGTTTGAGAATTTTACGGCACATTCAACGTTTTTAATATTAGCTCGCGATCAGGAATCTATGAATTTGCTGGAAAGATGGAATCTCTCCGTTTGAGAATTTTACGGCACATATTGAACGTTTTTAATATTAGCTCGCGATCAGGAATCTATGAATTTGCTGGAAAGATGGAATCCCTCCGTTTGAGAATTTTACGGCACATTCAACGTTTATAATATTAGCTCGCGGTCAGGAATCTATGAATTTGCTGGAAAGATGGAATCTCTCCGTTTGAGAATTTTGCGGCACATTCAACGTTTTTAAGATTAGCTCGCGGTCAGGAATCTATGAATTTGCTGGAAAGATGGAATCTCTCCGTTTGAGAATTTTACGGCACATTCAACGTTTATAATATTAGCTCGCGGTCAGGAATCTATGAATTTGCTGGAAAGATGGAATCTCTCCGTTTGAGAATTTTACGGCACATTCAACGTTTTTAATATTAGCTCGCGATCAGGAATCTATGAATTTGCTGGAAAGATGGAATCTCTCCGTTTGAGAATTTTACGGCACATTCAACGTTTTTAATATTAGCTCGCGATCAGGAATCTATGAATTTGCTGGAAAGATGGAATCTCTCCGTTTGAGAATTTTACGGCACATTCAACGTTTATAATATTAGCTCGCGGTCAGGAATCTATGAATTTGCTGGAAAGATGGAATCTCTCCGTTTGAGAATTTTACGGCACATTCAACGTTTTTAATATTAGCTCGCGATCAGGAATCTATGAATTTGCTGGAAAGATGGAATCTCTCCGTTTGAGAATTTTACGCCACATTGAACGTTTTTAATATTAGCTCGCGGTCAGGAATCTATGAATTTGCTGGAAAGATGGAATCTCTCGCTTTGAGAATTTTACGGCACATTGAACGTTTTTAATATTAGCTCGCGATCAGGAATCTATGAATTTGCTGGAAAGATGGAATCTCTCCGTTTGAGAACTATACGGCACATTCAACGATTTTAATATTAGCTCGCGATCAGGAATCTATGAATTTGCTGGAAAGATGGAATCTCTCCGTTTGAGAATTTTACGGCACATATTGAACGTTTTTAATATTAGCTCGCGATCAGGAATCTATGAATTTGCTGGAAAGATGGAATCCCTCCGTTTGAGAATTTTACGGCACATTCAACGTTTATAATATTAGCTCGCGGTCAGGAATCTATGAATTTGCTGGAAAGATGGAATCTCTCCGTTTGAGAATTTTGCGGCACATTCAACGTTTTTAAGATTAGCTCGCGGTCAGGAATCTATGAATTTGCTGGAAAGATGGAATCTCTCCGTTTGAGAATTTTACGGCACATTCAACGTTTATAATATTAGCTCGCGGTCAGGAATCTATGAATTTGCTGGAAAGATGGAATCTCTCCGTTTGAGAATTTTACGGCACATTCAACGTTTTTAATATTAGCTCGCGATCAGGAATCTATGAATTTCCTGGAAAGATGGAATCTCTCCGTTTGAGAATTTTACGGCACATTCAACGTTTTTAATATTAGCTCGCGATCAGGAATCTATGAATTTGCTGGAAAGATGGAATCTCTCCGTTTGAGAATTTTACGGCACATTCAACGTTTTTAATATTAGCTCGCGATCAGGAATCTATGAATTTCCTGGAAAGATGGAATCTCTCCGTTTGAGAATTTTACGGCACATTCAACGTTTTTAATATTAGCTCGCGATCAGGAATCTATGAATTTGCTGGAAAGATGGAATCTCTCCGTTTGAGAATTTTACGGCACATTCAACGTTTATAATATTAGCTCGCGGTCAGGAATCTATGAATTTGCTGGAAAGATGGAATCTCTCCGTTTGAGAATTTTACGGCACATTCAACGTTTTTAATATTAGCTCGCGATCAGGAATCTATGAATTTGCTGGAAAGATGGAATCTCTCCGTTTGAGAATTTTACGCCACATTGAACGTTTTTAATATTAGCTCGCGGTCAGGAATCTATGAATTTGCTGGAAAGATGGAATCTCTCGCTTTGAGAATTTTACGGCACATTGAACGTTTTTAATATTAGCTCGCGATCAGGAATCTATGAATTTGCTGGAAAGATGGAATCTCTCCGTTTGAGAATTTTACGGCACATTGAACGATTTTAATATTAGCTCGCGATCAGGAATCTATGAATTTGCTGGAAAGATGGAATCTCTCCGTTTGAGAATTTTACGGCACATTGAACGTTTTTAATATTAGCTCGCGGTCAGGAATCTATTAATTTGCTGGACAGATGGAATCTCTCCGTTTGAGAATTTTACGGCACATTGAACGTTTTTAATATTAGCTCGCGGTCAGGAATCTATGAATTTGCTGGAAAGATGGAATCTCTCCGTTTGAGAATTTTACGGCACATTCAACGTTTTTAATATTAGCTCGCGATCAGGAATCTATGAATTTGCTGGAAAGATGGAATCTCTCCGTTTGAGAATTTTACGGCACATTGAACGTTTTTAATATTAACTCGCGATCAGGAATCTAGGAATTTGCTGGAAAGATGGAATCTCTCCGTTTGAGAATTTTACGGCACCTTCAACGTTTTTAATATTAGCTCGCGGTCAGGAATCTATGAATTTGCTGGAAAGATGGAATCTCTCGCTTTGAGAATTTTACGGCACATTGAACGTTTTTAATATTAGCTCGCGGTCAGGAATCTATGAATTTGCTGGAAAGATGGAATCTCTCCGTTTGAGAATTTTACGGCACATTCAACGTTTTTAATATTAGCTCGCGGTCAGGAATCTATGAATTTGCTGGAAAGATGGAATCTCTCCCTTTGAGAATTTTACGGCACATTGAACGTTTTTAATATTAGCTCGCGATCAGGAATCTATGAATTTGCTGGAAAGATGGAATCTCTCCGTTTGAGAATTTTACGGCACATTGAACGTTTTTAATATTAGCTCGCGATCAGGAATCTATGAATTTGCTGGAAAGATGGAATCTCTCCGTTTCAGAATTTTACGGCACATTCAACGTTTTTAATATTAGCTCGCGGTCAGGAATCTATGAATTTGCTGGAAAGATGGAATCTCTCCGTTTGAGAATTTTACGCCACATTCAACGTTTTTAATATTAGCTCGCGATCAGGAATCTATGAATTTGCTGGAAAGATGGAATCTCTCCGTTTGAGAATTTTACGGCACATTCAACGTTTTTAATATTAGCTCGCGATCAGGAATCTATGAATTTGCTGGAAAGATGGAATCTCTCCGTTTGAGAATTTTACGGCACATTGAACGTTTTTAATATTAACTCGCGATCAGGAATCTAGGAATTTGCTGGAAAGATGGAATCTCTCCGTTTGAGAATTTTACGGCACCTTCAACGTTTTTAATATTAGCTCGCGGTCAGGAATCTATGAATTTGCTGGAAAGATGGAATCTCTCGCTTTGAGAATTTTACGGCACATTGAACGTTTTTAATATTAGCTCGCGGTCAGGAATCTATGAATTTGCTGGAAAGATGGAATCTCTCCGTTTGAGAATTTTACGGCACATTCAACGTTTTTAATATTAGCTCGCGGTCAGGAATCTATGAATTTGCTGGAAAGATGGAATCTCTCCCTTTGAGAATTTTACGGCACATTGAACGTTTTTAATATTAGCTCGCGATCAGGAATCTATGAATTTGCTGGAAAGATGGAATCTCTCCGTTTGAGAATTTTACGGCACATTGAACGTTTTTAATATTAGCTCGCGATCAGGAATCTATGAATTTGCTGGAAAGATGGAATCTCTCCGTTTCAGAATTTTACGGCACATTCAACGTTTTTAATATTAGCTCGCGGTCAGGAATCTATGAATTTGCTGGAAAGATGGAATCTCTCCGTTTGAGAATTTTACGCCACATTCAACGTTTTTAATATTAGCTCGCGATCAGGAATCTATGAATTTGCTGGAAAGATGGAATCTCTCCGTTTGAGAATTTTACGGCACATTGAACGTTTTTAATATTAGCTCGCGGTCAGGAATCTATTAATTTGCTGGACAGATGGAATCTCTCCGTTTGAGAATTTTACGGCACATTGAACGTTTTTAATATTAGCTCGCGGTCAGGAATCTATGAATTTGCTGGAAAGATGGAATCTCTCCGTTTGAGAATTTTACGGCACATTCAACGTTTTTAATATTAGCTCGCGGTCAGGAATCTATGAATTTGCTGGAAAGATGGAATCTCTCCGTTTGAGAATTTTACGGCACATTCAACGTTTTTAATATTAGCTTTCGGTCAGGAATCTATGAATTTGCTGGAAAGATGGAATCCCTCCGTTTGAGAATTTTACGGCACATTCAACGTTTATAATATTAGCTCGCGGTCAGGAATCTATGAATTTGCTGGAAAGATGGAATCTCTCCGTTTGAGAATTTTGCGGCACATTCAACGTTTTTAAGATTAGCTCGCGGTCAGGAATCTATGAATTTGCTGGAAAGATGGAATCTCTCCGTTTGAGAATTTTACGGCACATTCAACGTTTATAATATTAGCTCGCGGTCAGGAATCTATGAATTTGCTGGAAAGATGGAATCTCTCCGTTTGAGAATTTTACGGCACATTCAACGTTTTTAATATTAGCTCGCGATCAGGAATCTATGAATTTGCTGGAAAGATGGAATCTCTCCGTTTGAGAATTTTACGGCACATTCAACGTTTTTAATATTAGCTCGCGATCAGGAATCTATGAATTTGCTGGAAAGATGGAATCTCTCCGTTTGAGAATTTTACGGCACATTCAACGTTTATAATATTAGCTCGCGGTCAGGAATCTATGAATTTGCTGGAAAGATGGAATCTCTCCGTTTGAGAATTTTACGGCACATTCAACGTTTTTAATATTAGCTCGCGATCAGGAATCTATGAATTTGCTGGAAAGATGGAATCTCTCCGTTTGAGAATTTTACGCCACATTGAACGTTTTTAATATTAGCTCGCGGTCAGGAATCTATGAATTTGCTGGAAAGATGGAATCTCTCGCTTTGAGAATTTTACGGCACATTGAACGTTTTTAATATTAGCTCGCGATCAGGAATCTATGAATTTGCTGGAAAGATGGAATCTCTCCGTTTGAGAACTATACGGCACATTCAACGATTTTAATATTAGCTCGCGATCAGGAATCTATGAATTTGCTGGAAAGATGGAATCTCTCCGTTTGAGAATTTTACGGCACATATTGAACGTTTTTAATATTAGCTCGCGATCAGGAATCTATGAATTTGCTGGAAAGATGGAATCCCTCCGTTTGAGAATTTTACGGCACATTCAACGTTTATAATATTAGCTCGCGGTCAGGAATCTATGAATTTGCTGGAAAGATGGAATCTCTCCGTTTGAGAATTTTGCGGCACATTCAACGTTTTTAAGATTAGCTCGCGGTCAGGAATCTATGAATTTGCTGGAAAGATGGAATCTCTCCGTTTCAGAATTTTACGGCACATTCAACGTTTATAATATTAGCTCGCGGTCAGGAATCTATGAATTTGCTGGAAAGATGGAATCTCTCCGTTTGAGAATTTTACGGCACATTCAACGTTTTTAATATTATCTCGCGATCAGGAATCTATGAATTTCCTGGAAAGATGGAATCTCTCCGTTTGAGAATTTTACGGCACATTCAACGTTTTTAATATTAGCTCGCGATCAGGAATCTATGAATTTGCTGGAAAGATGGAATCTCTCCGTTTGAGAATTTTACGGCACATTCAACGTTTATAATATTAGCTCGCGGTCAGGAATCTATGAATTTGCTGGAAAGATGGAATCTCTCCGTTTGAGAATTTTACGGCACATTCAACGTTTTTAATATTAGCTCGCGATCAGGAATCTATGAATTTGCTGGAAAGATGGAATCTCTCCGTTTGAGAATTTTACGCCACATTGAACGTTTTTAATATTAGCTCGCGGTCAGGAATCTAAATGAATTTGCTGGAAAGATGGAATCTCTCGCTTTGAGAATTTTACGGCACATTGAACGTTTTTAATATTAGCTCGCGATCAGGAATCTATGAATTTGCTGGAAAGATGGAATCTCTCCGTTTGAGAATTTTACGGCACATTGAACGATTTTAATATTAGCTCGCGATCAGGAATCTATGAATTTGCTGGAAAGATGGAATCTCTCCGTTTGAGAATTTTACGGCACATTGAACGTTTTTAATATTAGCTCGCGGTCAGGAATCTATTAATTTGCTGGACAGATGGAATCTCTCCGTTTGAGAATTTTACGGCACATTGAACGTTTTTAATATTAGCTCGCGGTCAGGAATCTATGAATTTGCTGGAAAGATGGAATCTCTCCGTTTGAGAATTTTACGGCACATTCAACGTTTTTAATATTAGCTCGCGATCAGGAATCTATGAATTTGCTGGAAAGATGGAATCTCTCCGTTTGAGAATTTTACGGCACATTGAACGTTTTTAATATTAACTCGCGATCAGGAATCTAGGAATTTGCTGGAAAGATGGAATCTCTCCGTTTGAGAATTTTACGGCACCTTCAACGTTTTTAATATTAGCTCGCGGTCAGGAATCTATGAATTTGCTGGAAAGATGGAATCTCTCGCTTTGAGAATTTTACGGCACATTGAACGTTTTTAATATTAGCTCGCGGTCAGGAATCTATGAATTTGCTGGAAAGATGGAATCTCTCCGTTTGAGAATTTTACGGCACATTCAACGTTTTTAATATTAGCTCGCGGTCAGGAATCTATGAATTTGCTGGAAAGATGGAATCTCTCCCTTTGAGAATTTTACGGCACATTGAACGTTTTTAATATTAGCTCGCGATCAGGAATCTATGAATTTGCTGGAAAGATGGAATCTCTCCGTTTGAGAATTTTACGGCACATTGAACGTTTTTAATATTAGCTCGCGATCAGGAATCTATGAATTTGCTGGAAAGATGGAATCTCTCCGTTTCAGAATTTTACGGCACATTCAACGTTTTTAATATTAGCTCGCGGTCAGGAATCTATGAATTTGCTGGAAAGATGGAATCTCTCCGTTTGAGAATTTTACGCCACATTCAACGTTTTTAATATTAGCTCGCGATCAGGAATCTATGAATTTGCTGGAAAGATGGAATCTCTCCGTTTGAGAATTTTACGGCACATTCAACGTTTTTAATATTAGCTCGCGATCAGGAATCTATGAATTTGCTGGAAAGATGGAATCTCTCCGTTTGAGAATTTTACGGCACATTGAACGTTTTTAATATTAACTCGCGATCAGGAATCTAGGAATTTGCTGGAAAGATGGAATCTCTCCGTTTGAGAATTTTACGGCACCTTCAACGTTTTTAATATTAGCTCGCGGTCAGGAATCTATGAATTTGCTGGAAAGATGGAATCTCTCGCTTTGAGAATTTTACGGCACATTGAACGTTTTTAATATTAGCTCGCGGTCAGGAATCTATGAATTTGCTGGAAAGATGGAATCTCTCCGTTTGAGAATTTTACGGCACATTCAACGTTTTTAATATTAGCTCGCGGTCAGGAATCTATGAATTTGCTGGAAAGATGGAATCTCTCCCTTTGAGAATTTTACGGCACATTGAACGTTTTTAATATTAGCTCGCGATCAGGAATCTATGAATTTGCTGGAAAGATGGAATCTCTCCGTTTGAGAATTTTACGGCACATTGAACGTTTTTAATATTAGCTCGCGATCAGGAATCTATGAATTTGCTGGAAAGATGGAATCTCTCCGTTTCAGAATTTTACGGCACATTCAACGTTTTTAATATTAGCTCGCGGTCAGGAATCTATGAATTTGCTGGAAAGATGGAATCTCTCCGTTTGAGAATTTTACGCCACATTCAACGTTTTTAATATTAGCTCGCGATCAGGAATCTATGAATTTGCTGGAAAGATGGAATCTCTCCGTTTGAGAATTTTACGGCACATTGAACGTTTTTAATATTAGCTCGCGGTCAGGAATCTATTAATTTGCTGGACAGATGGAATCTCTCCGTTTGAGAATTTTACGGCACATTGAACGTTTTTAATATTAGCTCGCGGTCAGGAATCTATGAATTTGCTGGAAAGATGGAATCTCTCCGTTTGAGAATTTTACGGCACATTCAACGTTTTTAATATTAGCTCGCGGTCAGGAATCTATGAATTTGCTGGAAAGATGGAATCTCTCCCTTTGAGAATTTTACGGCACATTGAACGTTTTTAATATTAGCTCGCGATCAGGAATCTATGAATTTGCTGGAAAGATGGAATCTCTCCGTTTGAGAATTTTACGACACATTCAACGTTTTTAATATTAGCTCGCGGTCAGGAATCTATGAATTTGCTGGAAAGATGGAATCTCTCCGTTTGAGAATTTTACGGCACATTCAACGTTTTTAATATTAGCTTTCGGTCAGGAATCTATGAATTTGCTGGAAAGATGGAATCTCTCCCTTTGAGAATTTTACGGCACATTGAACGTTTTTAATATTAGCTCGCGATCAGGAATCTATGAATTTGCTGGAAAGATGGAATCTCTCCGTTTGAGAATTTTACGGCACATTGAACGTTTTTAATATTAGCTCGCGATCAGGAATCTATGAATTTGCTGGAAAGATGGAATCTCTCCGTTTCAGAATTTTACGGCACATTCAACGTTTTTAATATTAGCTCGCGGTCAGGAATCTATGAATTTGCTGGAAAGATGGAATCTCTCCGTTTGAGAATTTTACGCCACATTCAACGTTTTTAATATTAGCTCGCGATCAGGAATCTATGAATTTGCTGGAAAGATGGAATCTCTCCGTTTGAGAATTTTACGGCACATTGAACGTTTTTAATATAAGCTCGCGGTCAGGAATCTATTAATTTGCTGGACAGATGGAATCTCTCCGTTTGAGAATTTTACGGCACATTGAACGTTTTTAATATTAGCTCGCGGTCAGGAATCTATGAATTTGCTGGAAAGATGGAATCTCTCCGTTTGAGAATTTTACGGCACATTCAACGTTTTTAATATTAGCTCGCGGTCAGGAATCTATGAATTTGCTGGAAAGATGGAATCTCTCCCTTTGAGAATTTTACGGCACATTGAACGTTTTTAATATTAGCTCGCGATCAGGAATCTATGAATTTGCTGGAAAGATGGAATCTCTCCGTTTGAGAATTTTACGGCACATTCAACGTTTTTAATATTAGCTCGCGATCAGGAATCTATGAATTTGCTGGAAAGATGGAATCTCTCCGTTTGAGAATTTTACGGCACATATTGAACGTTTTTAATATTAGCTCGCGATCAGGAATCTATGAATTTGCTGGGAAGATGGAATCCCTCCGTTTGAGAATTTTACGGCACATTCAACGTTTATAATATTAGCTCGCGGTCAGGAATCTATGAATTTGCTGGAAAGATGGAATCTCTCCGTTTGAGAATTTTGCGGCACATTCAACGTTTTTAAGATTAGCTCGCGGTCAGGAATCTATGAATTTGCTGGAAAGATGGAATCTCTCCGTTTGAGAATTTTACGGCACATTCAACGTTTATAATATTAGCTCGCGGTCAGGAATCTATGAATTTGCTGGAAAGATGGAATCTCTCCGTTTGAGAATTTTACGGCACATTCAACGTTTTTAATATTAGCTCGCGATCAGGAATCTATGAATTTGCTGGAAAGATGGAATCTCTCCGTTTGAGAATTTTACGGCACATTCAACGTTTTTAATATTAGCTCGCGATCAGGAATCTATGAATTTGCTGGAAAGATGGAATCTCTCCGTTTGAGAATTTTACGGCACATTCAACGTTTATAATATTAGCTCGCGGTCAGGAATCTATGAATTTGCTGGAAAGATGGAATCTCTCCGTTTGAGAATTTTACGGCACATTCAACGTTTTTAATATTAGCTCGCGATCAGGAATCTATGAATTTGCTGGAAAGATGGAATCTCTCCGTTTGAGAATTTTACGCCACATTGAACGTTTTTAATATTAGCTCGCGGTCAGGAATCTATGAATTTGCTGGAAAGATGGAATCTCTCGCTTTGAGAATTTTACGGCACATTGAACGTTTTTAATATTAGCTCGCGATCAGGAATCTATGAATTTGCTGGAAAGATGGAATCTCTCCGTTTGAGAACTATACGGCACATTCAACGATTTTAATATTAGCTCGCGATCAGGAATCTATGAATTTGCTGGAAAGATGGAATCTCTCCGTTTGAGAATTTTACGGCACATATTGAACGTTTTTAATATTAGCTCGCGATCAGGAATCTATGAATTTGCTGGAAAGATGGAATCCCTCCGTTTGAGAATTTTACGGCACATTCAACGTTTATAATATTAGCTCGCGGTCAGGAATCTATGAATTTGCTGGAAAGATGGAATCTCTCCGTTTGAGAATTTTGCGGCACATTCAACGTTTTTAAGATTAGCTCGCGGTCAGGAATCTATGAATTTGCTGGAAAGATGGAATCTCTCCGTTTCAGAATTTTACGGCACATTCAACGTTTATAATATTAGCTCGCGGTCAGGAATCTATGAATTTGCTGGAAAGATGGAATCTCTCCGTTTGAGAATTTTACGGCACATTCAACGTTTTTAATATTAGCTCGCGATCAGGAATCTATGAATTTGCTGGAAAGATGGAATCTCTCCGTTTGAGAATTTTACGGCACATTCAACGTTTTTAATATTAGCTCGCGATCAGGAATCTATGAATTTGCTGGAAAGATGGAATCTCTCCGTTTGAGAATTTTACGGCACATTCAACGTTTATAATATTAGCTGGCGGTCAGGAATCTATGAATTTGCTGGAAAGATGGAATCTCTCCGTTTGAGAATTTTACGGCACATTCAACGTTTTTAATATTAGCTCGCGGTCAGGAATCTATGAATTTGCTGGAAAGATGGAATCTCTCGCTTTGAGAATTTTACGGCACATTGAACGTTTTTAATATTAGCTCGCGATCAGGAATCTATGAATTTGCTGGAAAGATGGAATCTCTCCGTTTGAGAATTTTACGGCACATTGAACGATTTTAATATTAGCTCGCGATCAGGAATCTATGAATTTGCTGGAAAGATGGAATCTCTCCGTTTGAGAATTTTACGGCACATTGAACGTTTTTAATATTAGCTCGCGGTCAGGAATCTATTAATTTGCTGGACAGATGGAATCTCTCCGTTTGAGAATTTTACGGCACATTGAACGTTTTTAATATTAGCTCGCGGTCAGGAATCTATGAATTTGCTGGAAAGATGGAATCTCTCCGTTTGAGAATTTTACGGCACATTCAACGTTTTTAATATTAGCTCGCGATCAGGAATCTATGAATTTGCTGGAAAGATGGAATCTCTCCGTTTGAGAATTTTACGGCACATTGAACGTTTTTAATATTAACTCGCGATCAGCAATCTAGGAATTTGCTGGAAAGATGGAATCTCTCCGTTTGAGAATTTTACGGCACCTTCAACGTTTTTAATATTAGCTCGCGGTCAGGAATCTATGAATTTGCTGGAAAGATGGAATCTCTCGCTTTGAGAATTTTACGGCACATTGAACGTTTTTAATATTAGCTCGCGGTCAGGAATCTATGAATTTGCTGGAAAGATGGAATCTCTCCGTTTGAGAATTTTACGGCACATTCAACGTTTTTAATATTAGCTCGCGGTCAGGAATCTATGAATTTGCTGGAAAGATGGAATCTCTCCCTTTGAGAATTTTACGGCACATTGAACGTTTTTAATATTAGCTCGCGATCAGGAATCTATGAATTTGCTGGAAAGATGGAATCTCTCCGTTTGAGAATTTTACGGCACATTGAACGTTTTTAATATTAGCTCGCGATCAGGAATCTATGAATTTGCTGGAAAGATGGAATCTCTCCGTTTCAGAATTTTACGGCACATTCAACGTTTTCAATATTAGCTCGCGGTCAGGAATCTATGAATTTGCTGGAAAGATGGAATCTCTCCGTTTGAGAATTTTACGCCACATTCAACGTTTTTAATATTAGCTCGCGATCAGGAATCTATGAATTTGCTGGAAAGATGGAATCTCTCCGTTTGAGAATTTTACGGCACATTGAACGTTTTTAATATTAGCTCGCGGTCAGGAATCTATTAATTTGCTGGACAGATGGAATCTCTCCGTTTGAGAATTTTACGGCACATTGAACGTTTTTAATATTAGCTCGCGGTCAGGAATCTATGAATTTGCTGGAAAGATGGAATCTCTCCGTTTGAGAATTTTACGGCACATTCAACGTTTTTAATATTAGCTCGCGGTCAGGAATCTATGAATTTGCTGGAAAGATGGAATCTCTCCCTTTGAGAATTTTACGGCACATTGAACGTTTTTAATATTAGCTCGCGATCAGGAATCTATGAATTTGCTGGAAAGATGGAATCTCTCCGTTTGAGAATTTTACGGCACATTCAACGTTTTTAATATTAGCTCGCGATCAGGAATCTATGAATTTGCTGGAAAGATGGAATCTCTCCGTTTGAGAATTTTACGCCACATTGAACGTTTTTAATATTAGCTCGCGGTCAGGAATCTATGAATTTGCTGGAAAGATGGAATCTCTCGCTTTGAGAATTTTACGGCACATTGAACGTTTTTAATATTAGCTCGCGATCAGGAATCTATGAATTTGCTGGAAAGATGGAATCTCTCCGTTTGAGAACTATACGGCACATTGAACGTTTTTAATATTAGCTCGCGGTCAGGAATCTATGAATTTGCTGGAAAGATGGAATCTCTCGCTTTGAGAATTTTACGGCACATTGAACGTTTTTAATATTAGCTCGCGATCAGGAATCTATGAATTTGCTGGAAAGATGGAATCTCTCCGTTTGAGAACTATACGGCACATTCAACGATTTTAATATTAGCTCGCGATCAGGAATCTATGAATTTGCTGGAAAGATGGAATCTCTCCGTTTGAGAATTTTACGGCACATATTGAACGTTTTTAATATTAGCTCGCGATCAGGAATCTATGAATTTGCTGGAAAGATGGAATCCCTCCGTTTGAGAATTTTACGGCACATTCAACGTTTATAATATTAGCTCGCGGTCAGGAATCTATGAATTTGCTGGAAAGATGGAATCTCTCCGTTTGAGAATTTTGCGGCACATTCAACGTTTTTAAGATTAGCTCGCGGTCAGGAATCTATGAATTTCCTGGAAAGATGGAATCTCTCCGTTTCAGAATTTTACGGCACATTCAACGTTTATAATATTAGCTCGCGGTCAGGAATCTATGAATTTGCTGGAAAGATGGAATCTCTCCGTTTGAGAATTTTACGGCACATTCAACGTTTTTAATATTAGCTCGCGATCAGGAATCTATGAATTTGCTGGAAAGATGGAATCTCTCCGTTTGAGAATTTTACGGCACATTCAACGTTTTTAATATTAGCTCGCGATCAGGAATCTATGAATTTGCTGGAAAGATGGAATCTCTCCGTTTGAGAATTTTACGGCACATTCAACGTTTATAATATTAGTTCGCGGTCAGGAATCTATGAATTTGCTGGAAAGATGGAATCTCTCCGTTTGAGAATTTTACGGCACATTCAACGTTTTTAATATTAGCTCGCGGTCAGGAATCTATGAATTTGCTGGAAAGATGGAATCTCTCGCTTTGAGAATTTTACGGCACATTGAACGTTTTTAATATTAGCTCGCGATCAGGAATCTATGAATTTGCTGGAAAGATGGAATCTCTCCGTTTGAGAATTTTACGGCACATTGAACGATTTTAATATTAGCTCGCGATCAGGAATCTATGAATTTGCTGGAAAGATGGAATCTCTCCGTTTGAGAATTTTACGGCACATTGAACGTTTTTAATATTAGCTCGCGGTCAGGAATCTATTAATTTGCTGGACAGATGGAATCTCTCCGTTTGAGAATTTTACGGCACATTGAACGTTTTTAATATTAGCTCGCGGTCAGGAATCTATGAATTTGCTGGAAAGATGGAATCTCTCCGTTTGAGAATTTTACGGCACATTCAACGTTTTTAATATTAGCTCGCGATCAGGAATCTATGAATTTGCTGGAAAGATGGAATCTCTCCGTTTGAGAATTTTACGGCACATTGAACGTTTTTAATATTAACTCGCGATCAGCAATCTAGGAATTTGCTGGAAAGATGGAATCTCTCCGTTTGAGAATTTTACGGCACCTTCAACGTTTTTAATATTAGCTCGCGGTCAGGAATCTATGAATTTGCTGGAAAGATGGAATCTCTCGCTTTGAGAATTTTACGGCACATTGAACGTTTTTAATATTAGCTCGCGGTCAGGAATCTATGAATTTGCTGGAAAGATGGAATCTCTCCGTTTGAGAATTTTACGGCACATTCAACGTTTTTAATATTAGCTCGCGGTTAGGAATCTATGAATTTGCTGGAAAGATGGAATCTCTCCCTTTGAGAATTTTACGGCACATTGAACGTTTTTAATATTAGCTCGCGATCAGGAATCTATGAATTTGCTGGAAAGATGGAATCTCTCCGTTTGAGAATTTTACGGCACATTGAACGTTTTTAATATTAGCTCGCGATCAGGAATCTATGAATTTGCTGGAAAGATGGAATCTCTCCGTTTCAGAATTTTACGGCACATTCAACGTTTTTAATATTAGCTCGCGGTCAGGAATCTATGAATTTGCTGGAAAGATGGAATCTCTCCGTTTGAGAATTTTACGCCACATTCAACGTTTTTAATATTAGCTCGCGATCAGGAATCTATGAATTTGCTGGAAAGATGGAATCTCTCCGTTTGAGAATTTTACGGCACATTGAACGTTTTTAATATTAGCTCGCGGTCAGGAATCTATTAATTTGCTGGACAGATGGAATCTCTCCGTTTGAGAATTTTACGGCACATTGAACGTTTTTAATATTAGCTCGCGGTCAGGAATCTATGAATTTGCTGGAAAGATGGAATCTCTCCGTTTGAGAATTTTACGGCACATTCAACGTTTTTAATATTAGCTCGCGGTCAGGAATCTATGAATTTGCTGGAAAGATGGAATCTCTCCCTTTGAGAATTTTACGGCACATTGAACGTTTTTAATATTAGCTCGCGATCAGGAATCTATGAATTTGCTGGAAAGATGGAATCTCTCCGTTTGAGAATTTTACGGCACATTCAACGTTTTTAATATTAGCTCGCGATCAGCAATCTAGGAATTTGCTGGAAAGATGGAATCTCTCCGTTTGAGAATTTTACGGCACCTTCAACGTTTTTAATATTAGCTCGCGGTCAGGAATCTATGAATTTGCTGGAAAGATGGAATCTCTCGCTTTGAGAATTTTACGGCACATTGAACGTTTTTAATATTAGCTCGCGGTCAGGAATCTATGAATTTGCTGGAAAGATGGAATCTCTCCGTTTGAGAATTTTACGGCACATTCAACGTTTTTAATATTAGCTCGCGGTCAGGAATCTATGAATTTGCTGGAAAGATGGAATCTCTCCCTTTGAGAATTTTACGGCACATTGAACGTTTTTAATATTAGCTCGCGATCAGGAATCTATGAATTTGCTGGAAAGATGGAATCTCTCCGTTTGAGAATTTTACGGCACATTGAACGTTTTTAATATTAGCTCGCAATCAGGAATCTATGAATTTGCTGGAAAGATGGAATCTCTCCGTTTCAGAATTTTACGGCACATTCAACGTTTTTAATATTAGCTCGCGGTCAGGAATCTATGAATTTGCTGGAAAGATGGAATCTCTCCGTTTGAGAATTTTACGCCACATTCAACGTTTTTAATATTAGCTCGCGATCAGGAATCTATGAATTTGCTGGAAAGATGGAATCTCTCCGTTTGAGAATTTTACGGCACATTGAACGTTTTTAATATTAGCTCGCGGTCAGGAATCTATTAATTTGCTGGACAGATGGAATCTCTCCGTTTGAGAATTTTACGGCACATTGAACGTTTTTAATATTAGCTCGCGGTCAGGAATCTATGAATTTGCTGGAAAGATGGAATCTCTCCGTTTGAGAATTTTACTGCACATTCAACGTTTTTAATATTAGCTCGCGGTCAGGAATCTATGAATTTGCTGGAAAGATGGAATCTCTCCCTTTGAGAATTTTACGGCACATTGAACGTTTTTAATATTAGCTCGCGATCAGGAATCTATGAATTTGCTGGAAAGATGGAATCTCTCCGTTTGAGAATTTTACGGCACATTCAACGTTTTTAATATTAGCTCGCGATCAGGAATCTATGAATTTGCTGGAAAGATGGAATCTCTCCGTTTGAGAATTTTACGCCACATTGAACGTTTTTAATATTAGCTCGCGGTCAGGAATCTATGAATTTGCTGGAAAGATGGAATCTCTCGCTTTGAGAATTTTACGGCACATTGAACGTTTTTAATATTAGCTCGCGATCAGGAATCTATGAATTTGCTGGAAAGATGGAATCTCTCCGTTTGAGAACTATACGGCACATTCAACGATTTTAATATTAGCTCGCGATCAGGAATCTATGAATTTGCTGGAAAGATGGAATCTCTCCGTTTGAGAATTTTACGGCACATATTGAACGTTTTTAATATTAGCTCGCGATCAGGAATCTATGAATTTGCTGGAAAGATGGAATCCCTCCGTTTGAGAATTTTACGGCACATTCAACGTTTATAATATTAGCTCGCGGTCAGGAATCTATGAATTTGCTGGAAAGATGGAATCTCTCCGTTTGAGAATTTTGCGGCACATTCAACGTTTTTAAGATTAGCTCGCGGTCAGGAATCTATGAATTTGCTGGAAAGATGGAATCTCTCCGTTTGAGAATTTTACGGCACATTCAACGTTTATAATATTAGCTCGCGGTCAGGAATCTATGAATTTGCTGGAAAGATGGAATCTCTCCGTTTGAGAATTTTACGGCACATTCAACGTTTTTAATATTAGCTCGCGATCAGGAATCTATGAATTTCCTGGAAAGATGGAATCTCTCCGTTTGAGAATTTTACGGCACATTCAACGTTTTTAATATTAGCTCGCGATCAGGAATCTATGAATTTGCTGGAAAGATGGAATCTCTCCGTTTGAGAATTTTACGGCACATTCAACGTTTATAATATTAGCTCGCGGTCAGGAATCTATGAATTTGCTGGAAAGATGGAATCTCTCCGTTTGAGAATTTTACGGCACATTCAACGTTTTTAATATTAGCTCGCGATCAGGAATCTATGAATTTGCTGGAAAGATGGAATCTCTCCGTTTGAGAATTTTACGCCACATTGAACGTTTTTAATATTAGCTCGCGGTCAGGAATCTATGAATTTGCTGGAAAGATGGAATCTCTCGCTTTGAGAATTTTACGGCACATTGAACGTTTTTAATATTAGCTCGCGATCAGGAATCTATGAATTTGCTGGAAAGATGGAATCTCTCCGTTTGAGAATTTTACGGCACATTCAACGTTTATAATATTAGCTCGCGGTCAGGAATCTATGAATTTGCTGGAAAGATGGAATCTCTCCGTTTGAGAATTTTACGGCACATTCAACGTTTTTAATATTAGCTCGCGATCAGGAATCTATGAATTTGCTGGAAAGATGGAATCTCTCCGTTTGAGAATTTTACGCCACATTGAACGTTTTTAATATTACCTCGCGGTCAGGAATCTATGAATTTGCTGGAAAGATGGAATCTCTCGCTTTGAGAATTTTACGGCACATTGAACGTTTTTAATATTAGCTCGCGATCAGGAATCTATGAATTTGCTGGAAAGATGGAATCTCTCCGTTTGAGAATTTTACGGCACATTGAACGATTTTAATATTAGCTCGCGATCAGGAATCTATGAATTTGCTGGAAAGATGGAATCTCTCCGTTTGAGAATTTTACGGCACATTCAACGTTTTTAATATTAGCTCGCGATCAGGAATCTATGAATTTGCTGGAAAGATGGAATCTCTCCGTTTGAGAATTTTACGGCACATTGAACGTTTTTAATATTAACTCGCGATCAGGAATCTAGGAATTTGCTGGAAAGATGGAATCTCTCCGTTTGAGAATTTTACGGCACCTTCAACGTTTTTAATATTAGCTCGCGGTCAGGAATCTATGAATTTGCTGGAAAGATGGAATCTCTCGCTTTGAGAATTTTACGGCACATTGAACGTTTTTAATATTAGCTCGCGGTCAGGAATCTATGAATTTGCTGGAAAGATGGAATCTCTCCGTTTGAGAATTTTACGGCACATTCAACGTTTTTAATATTAGCTCGCGGTCAGGAATCTATGAATTTGCTGGAAAGATGGAATCTCTCCCTTTGAGAATTTTACGGCACATTGAACGTTTTTAATATTAGCTCGCGGTCAGGAATCTATGAATTTGCTGGAAAGATGGAATCTCTCGCTTTGAGAATTTTACGGCACATTGAACGTTTTTAATATTAGCTCGCGGTCAGGAATCTATGAATTTGCTGGAAAGATGGAATCTCTCCGTTTGAGAATTTTACGGCACATTCAACGTTTTTAATATTAGCTCGCGGTCAGGAATCTATGAGTAGTATATGTGGAGTTAAAATGATACCCGTTTTTTTCGTTAACGTAGTGGAGGCCTTCGTTTAAACCTCAGGCCTCCCCTACGTTAACAAAAAAAATGGCATCATTTTTCCTCCACATATACTACTGGAAGCATAATTGGTTAAAATGCTGTCTTACAGCGATAACATTCTTTGACCTACTTATCCATTTTTTGACTTCATAGACCGTGAACAAGAAAGAAAATAAGGCTTGAAATGTTGTCAGTTTTTCCATTCGTTGCCAACAACGAGGCAAAAAAAAAAAAAATGAAGAGAAACTGTCAGTTCGTCTCTCTTCATTTTTTCCTTTTTTTTTACTGCCATTCGAAAGCCCTTAGCGAGCCCTCTACTTCTCCATGAGTCTTACGGTACTTCGATTCTGCCAGTACTTTCGAGAAGCGATTTTCTTTTGATAAGTTCACGTCGTAGTGGTGCACTACACGTTGTACAAAGTCTGTAGCTAGTTCGACAATCACGATCGCATTTACGACATGGATATGCGAAGCCCTCTATGTTTTTACGAGCCTTACGGTCCTTCAATTCTTCCAATACTTTAGAGAAGTGATTCTTGATTTTGCGTTTCTCTCCACTAAGTTCACGTTGGCGTCGTGCACCACACGTCGTACAAAGTCCGTAACTAGTTCGACAACCACGACCGCATTTATGACACGGACCGAATGGAGTGGCTCCTCTTCGTATCTGATAGTCGTGTTGAGCACAATATTCTGACACCTTCGAAATCTTCCTTATACATTTCGTGTCCTTGCCTCGCATTAACCAACTACAAGTTATCGTCTCAGGCATCGCGCGATGTATACCTTGTACTAGTTTATTTCTAAATGCTTTTTTTGATTTCGACCTATCCTAAATGACTAAAAGTCCTTTGAGAGCGGAATTCGTATTTACGTTTGGCAGAGCAGCTGCCGTATGTTAATTATGGCTGGCAGAAATCTACATACGAACCACATCCATTGCATAAGCCAAGGGGGATGAATACATACATTCCTGAGTTCCCCCTAAAATTCCTGAGCGCCCCGATTTTACTCGAACAAGTGAAACTGGGGCGCTAAGGAATGCAAAAAAGTTTGGCGACCCTAAAATTTACGTACGACTCAGACAATTTTTATTTCACCTGCCCCCGTGACATAGTTTGACGTGACTAGACAAAAATCTGCATACGAATCGCAAAACAACACGGTAATTTATACGAACTAAGAGCATCTGTTCTTAGCGCAGTAATTTATACGATTTTCTTAGTGAAGTTAAAATAGACTCCGTTATGGTTTCTTTCATAGGAGATGTTGATTCTTATCCCACTAGACTGCCAAGTTTTGCTCTCATTTCCTTTCGGATCTCCGAGCGAAGTTGTTCTAGGTTTTTTGACCCTCTTTCTTGCCTATTTTTTTGTCGTATTTCGAGCTTGAGTGATTCGTATTTCGATCTTTCATTGATAACACTTCCGAACTCGGCTTCTGAAATATTACCATCGGCTAGAGCCTTTGAGACTTTGACTTCCACGGAATTGGCTTTAGCCTTTGCCAACATAACGGTCTTTTCGTGCTTCGAGACGCGAATGCCAAGTTTCTTACTTGCGATAGACATCGAGGCCGAAATGACGGCACAAACGAACCCGATGCTTCCTAATGAAATACCCACAGGTATCCCGATTCCCGTAAATGTCAAGCCCAACGCCATAGCGGATAATGCACCACTCAAGCTACCTGTGGCCACAGCAACCCCGTGAACAATACCACGCGCTCGGGCATATTTCTTACGAACGACTTCGTAGTGCTTTGCCTGCCGTTCGAGTTCAGCAAGTGTGTCACATACTTTTTGTAGCCGAAAGCTATCTCCAGACAAAACGGTTTCAGATGAACGTAGATTGGGATAGATCGGCGCCGTTGGAATTGTTTGAATCGAATCGCTTGCCATCGCATATTATACATATGACTTACTCAATCTTCAATACGTATCGTAGGGGTCGACCACGGAAGTCCATGATATTATTTTTGTCATCGCGAACAGTCAGTCGAAGGCTGTTCCGCATTGTTCCTAGAGTTTGGATTTTCGTTGATTCCATCAAATGATAGGTCTTTCTGTTAAACCAGGAGCCTTCTACGTTAAAGCTAGCTAGTACAGTCGAGCGTTTTCCCTCAAGGAGTGAGAATTTGGAATCCACCGCATCACAGTGGATATATATTGTTTGGATATATTCCATTATCAGGTCGTATTCTCTCACTTTTAATGTTACGTTTCCATCCTCGTCTTCGTTTCCTTTGATACCCAATATTTCGCAGAGATTTTTACTGAACTTGATTGGTTTCTTCACATCTAGGGTCCAATACTTTTTACTGGATATGTCTATAAATTTAATGATGTCAGCATTGACTGCAGGTGCTAAGCGATCCATTAATGTAGTTATCTTATGATTCCCTAGATTGATCGTGTATGGGAACCCCACGCCCTTGACTTCCCACTGAAACGTGGCCTTCTCTTTTAGATTCAACCAACTGTTCTCAATGGTGGTTTCGAGTAGCGAAATATTATTGATAAGAATTGGATCGTCGAAGTAGACCGTATGGTCAGCCGAGGTGGTGGTGACATTTAAGATCACCATCGTATATTAAAGACATAAACTTTATATGTCATAACTTCAATAGTTACGATGCCTCTAGTTTTACCAAACGAAGATGATGATCTATCTGCTGAGGACCTGGCGGAGATTGCCAGGGGTGGCCCAAGGCTTTCGAAAGCTGAGCAGACAGCGCTCCTTGTCGATGAAAACGCCAGGATTGCCAAACTGAATGCCGATTTGTTGACAAAGTTCAAGAAAAAATACCCACAAGCGGATTTTCACCAGTTTCAGGCCTCTACGAGCATACATAATTCAGGCAAATATTCGACGAGTATTTGGTTTCGAGATGGGAATCATAGCTATGCGGTCTATGGCGATGATATCTCCAAGCCACGTGCTACCATTCAAAAACGTATTGATGATGCACTGCAGGTAGGTTTCCCATCTCCATTCAGAAAGACAAAAGAGAAGTATCCAGTTCCAGCCGTTCCATGGGGGGACGACCCAAAAGACATAGCCCCTATCCTACGAACGCTCAAGATCTACGTAGCGAAGAAGCAGTCCTTCACGTTGACGCCACGAGATATCTTTCAAGAGCCGGACCAAGTTTTCTACACCGTAAAACAAGCAAACGAGTGGCTAGATGCTCCACCAATGAGACATTGGCAACAACAGCTATGCTTCGTCCTTTGGTGTGCGACGGCAGGCTGTGGGGTGTCGTTTGACGACCATCTTTCCGATGATGCACCAATCATCGACAACATCAGGAGCTTTTACCGCTTCCATGTGTACTACACAATGAGGCGATTACTGTTCGAATTGGGGGTTCCACTTCCTAGAGATTCGGTCTTCAATAAAAACAACAACGCTCCATGGAGTGCCGTCGCTTATGACAGGCTCAGAATAGAGTTTGGAGTCGATAAAGTTGACTTTGCCCTGCGCCGAGGGGCCAATGGTGGCTTAGGAGACGTATACATATACCTCAGAAAGGGAGGGCTGACGAATGCTCAAGAGAAATGGGGGGCGCACAACCTTTCATACGATTCGAAGTGGCCTGGGGGAAGTTTCAAGTTTCCTGAGGAGAGTCGCGATGAAAATTTCGAATTTCCGTTAAAGTTCATTCGTAACGATGTGGTAAAGAATCAACGCAATTGGTTCGTTCCACAAACTGGTCACGGATTGTCGAAGGACGGGCTAGCCAGAATAAACTTATCTGCAATGGTCTACGTATATTGCGTTCTAGGATCCCAGGCTTCTTTGCGCAGTTCAATCGTAGGGACAACGACCTTATCCCACAATGTTCAGGCCGATTGTGGTGTAAAGTTGGAAGAGGTCATCACAGAAAAGAAGGTAGATAGCCTTGTACGATATCAAAACGCTTTGCATCTAACGCGCGTTCGTCTCGACCTTGCAGTTGCCAAGGACTGTTTGTTAATACCCAGCCGTATGATTATTAACGATGAGAGCATACCAGGTTATAACAACGAACTACAAATGGCCTCCACACCTAACATCCACTTTGGAATAAATAACCGTATCAACTATAATGAAAAGCCCCCGAAACCACCACGTATGGAAGGTAGTTCACGAAAGAAAGATCTACCGCATCAAGATGTCGTTGCGGGGAAGCCTCCGAAACCACCACGTATGGAAGGTAGTTCGCGAAAGAAAGATCTACCGCATCAAGATGTCGTTGCGCCTATCCCACAAGTAGCGCAACCTCGTA
>JAOWCC010000631.1:0-54545 GCA_030867875.1 Actinernus sp. WN-2022
ATCTGAGTCTTGTGTACGTGAAGACGTTTGCCTCCAACAGGCGAGCGTTCCGCTGAAAAACCCTTTGTATAAAGCTGAACAAAGGGAATGGCCTCCAGTAATGGCGGACGTTGAGTTTCAATACTCAAAGTTAAAAAAATAGGACTTCCTGTCGTCCTATCGAAAAACTGTTTGAACTAGTGATAATATAGCAACTACTTTATGAATATGTAAAATAATTGATATGTCAACATTTGATCGTAGGTTTTAGAAATACAATTCATTTTGTCTGGGTTTTGGTAAACATATATTTATTTTCCCGCCTTTAGCTAGCCAGTAGGGCGCGATACATGGCATCATCTTATGTCACGATGTGATCACGTGGAAGAATGGACACATTTGAAGTGAATCTCGCGCGGGAGACATTGGATGTTTGACGACTGCCACGTGACCCCTTGTAAACTAATGAGAGCGCACGTTAGATCTCACAAAATCCTTGCTTTGTCATAAAACATTTCATCATAAGCTTCCTTCATTTAATACATAAGCTAACTACATTTTCTACAATTCCTCAGGCCTTTTTGAAAGCAGCAACATGAATTACGACATATACAGAGCAAACGATACTGCTGGCGAGCCCTCTCTCGCTGAGATGGTAGAGAAGGCGATCGCAATCCTTAAAAAGAACCCCAAGGGATTCTTCCTCATGGTAGAAGGTTAGCAAAGTCATTTACCGAGTTATGATTAGTCCATAACTTTCCGCACAGACCTTCCGCACATTTCCACTCTCAAAGAAAATGAAAAATGAAACGTAAAGTAAACATCTTATTAACCTCATTTGAACGGTCCGTACCATAAAGTTATGGATCTTCGTTCTTTGGCTCGCGCGCTTCCCACTTGGCAAAAAGGAAAACACTCGGCCCATGCCACATCTTACAGTACGGACCGAGCAAACGAGGTTAATGAAAGATGCTGGTACCGAAACCGACAACTGTCACAACTATGAACCATAGATATGTCTTGTTAAACTTATTAATTTATATGTATTGTAATTAGAACACGTCTGTTGTTCTAAGTTTCTTTTTTGTCAATAAGAATACAATAACATATTTGTGGTGTCGAAATACTCTATGCCCAATATTTCGTCCGCGGACATTGACTGATCCGAGAAGAGAAAAGTTCTCGAGAACGAAGCTCGAGGGAAACTGTGAACTTCGAGGATCAGATAATGTCCAAGGACAAATATCAGGGCATATTTCGATGCCACAATGTAAGTTTTTGTCGTTATCATCCTTCAAATATTTTCTTTGACACGTTCTTATACCCTCACAGGGGGTGTATTTGCTGATATTTCCCACTCGTGGAGAGAAAATATCGGGTCACGTGACGCATTCAACCAATCACGCGAGAGAGAAAGGAAACATGTACTCGGATCAATTAGGATCAAAGGAAATTGGATATATTGTTTTTTTTATGGTATAGTCCGAGTAATCGAGTTAATAAGATATTTATTATATGGCCCAAAGTATACAAAGCCAGCTTTGTTTTGATTTTCGCGGTCCGTACCGTAAGTTATGGTCGGACCGCAAAATAACCAATGAGAGCCCACAATATTACCTAGCCATATAATAAGTAATGATTATGACACTAGTACAGTACTACTAACCAATCGTAGCTCACAACATTACCTAGCGATACAATAAGTAATGATTATGTAGCCTGCGTTGCAGCTCTGAAGTATCGGAGCGCAGCGAGCGGAGATTAGGGGGATTGGGGCGAGAGAAAAAATCCCCCTAATCTCCGCTTGCTGCGCTCCGATACTCCAGAGCCGCAATGCAGGCTAATGATTATGATACTACTACAGTACTACTAACCAATCATAGCTCACAATGATTACCTAGCCATATAACAAATCTCCTTAGTTTTTTACGGGATTGTTTTATCTTTTTAATTTGTTTGTTTTTAGCAGGTAAGGACTGTATACGTAACGCTTACCAAAAGCAGGTTATTGGGAGAACATATTGTTGAAACAACTCAGTCCAAATTATGGTACATATAACTTCTTTACCCTGTTATGCGCTTTAGGTGGCCTTATTGATTACGGTCACCATGACAACAGTGCATACAAAGCATTGACGGAAACGCTGGCGATGGACAAGGCTGTAACCAAGGCAACCGAACTGACCAGTAAAGGTAAGTTCATCCTGTCGGAATAGAAAGCCGGATTAAGCTAATCCAGGTTTAAGGGCAATCTTGAGTTTGATTTGCTAACTCGTGGACTATTGATATGGGATTTTAAATGTGTTGTTTAATGAGGAATAAGTAGCGTCTACTTGTAATCCTTGACTACAGCTTACCGTTTGTCGTAGAGCCCGTGCCCTTGCGGATATTGTTCCCTAGCCATCAGAGTCCAGTTCCTGAATGCCTTATTAAGTTAATCCAGGATTAAGGGTAACTTTAATTTACCTCGATTTGCTAACTCGTGGACTACTGATTTGAGATTTTAAATGTATTGTTTAATGAGGAATAAGTAGTGTCTACTTGTAATTCTTGACTTAGGAAACACACCTTTTACCAAGAGAACCAACATCCTCGGTGATCATTTAATGGGAATGCTAATCGGGCTTCGAGTAACTCGGGCCAGGGACTTAAAGAATAAAGGTTTCATTGCTCAATATTGTATTATCCCATGCAACCATGCAGAATTAAGGAAATCTTAACAAAAGAAAACGAATCTGAAGCCGATTGATTTGATGTCTCTCTTCACTGTCCCTTTTCCCGTTTGTTTTTCTCCAACCACATTTTTATTTTCCTTATTTTTTTTGTGCGCGCATTTATCGGACGGAATAAGTACGAGAGAAAATAGACAAAAATCTAATTGTAATTGCGGACTTTCATAGTTAACGGTTTAATTTTTTTTTTCTAGACGATACTCTTTTGATCGTAACCGCTGACCATGCTCACACCATGACCATCTCCGGTTACCCTGACCGCGGGAATCCCATATTTGGATTAGTGAAACAATACGGACAGGTCATGCTTGCTGACAACGACAAGATGCCAATTACCACGCTCGGATACCAGAATGGACCTAGTTCGGTATTTGGACGCCGTAAAAACCTAACCGGAGTGAACACGCAAGACAAGGATTACGTACAACAGTCGTTATATAATGGTATTGATGAGTATGAGAGTCATGGCGGCCAAGATGTTGGTGAGTAGTAAGATAAAGTTATGATTTTCCTCATTCGAGTTGACTTTGCAGTGCGCCAGCATAATGGGGCCGTTTTCCCAGATCCCGTGTAACTTTTGGTCAGCGTATGGTCACCGCTGGCCGAAAAATGCAGGCTCTTTGAACGAGATTGCGTTTCTCTATGCAGAGGCGGCTTTAGGGGGTGGGTGGGGGGGGGGGGGGGGGGGGGGCAGACCCCTTTTCGTTGGCTGGGCCCCTCAGCTCCTAGCTAATCGCGGCTTTTCGGCGCTAGGTTCGGCTTATGCCGCACTTTTACGGCCCGATCTTTCTGCATTTCCTGGATCCGCCCCTGCTATGCCAGGTTCTCACATTATATCCGGTAAAACCAAAGTAGAAAATGTTTGCTAATGAACATGTCGCGCTCATGTGATAGGATTTTTTTCCTGTCAGAGTTCCCGTACTGAAGATTTTTGTAGATTGGCAAAGAATATTCGACACTCATGTGCATGCTCGACCCCTGATTCCTAACTCTTGCGCATGCTCGTTGGCGGGAGGATGATGTTAAAGTGCCTGTAAGCCCAATTTTTATCAATAAAATCGATTCTACATCAAGTAAATAGTTGAATTGTAAAATATTTATTGATTTCAGTGCTGCGTCTATGAGTTATAGAGGTTTCTATTTCCAATATGTTAATTATGTGATGTCAGACATGGCCTCATTTATTATACAAAAATGTGCTGGCGGAGATAATAGCTTTTTCTACACACCCATGTTATATTTGAAGCTATCGGTGATTTTACCAAATATTTTGTATAAATCAGAAATAGTTTCATTCACAAGGAGAAAGAAAATGAGCTTAAATTGTTGCATGGCCTGCTGTGACATCACATCATTAGCATATTGGAAATAGAAACCTCTATAACTCATAGACACAACACTCAAATCAAGAAATATTTCCTATTCACCTATTTACTTGATGTATAGACCCATTCGAAAAATGGCTGCCGCTAATTTGCATAATTTTGATATTCAATATTTTCTGAAGAATGAACTAGCCTATGTGAAAGAGTGAGTTCGTGTTAGCAACATGTAGCTCTTCCACAATGGAAGAATGTATCCTTACAGAGCAATCAACGTTTGAAACTCTCAAGAAACACGAAAACGAGGCTAGTCAGTACTGACGTCCTGAATCTCATACAAAACTCTCTTATTTTAAACCTCAGTAACTTTGCAACACTTGGTGCTATGCTCAGTCTTTAAATTTTACAAACGTGCTCATTTTTGCATGCTCTCTGAAGTGGCAGTATTTATTTTAGTGCCAACATTTTCCTAACAACCCAAGTTTGGTGACAATATTAATAATCGATATTAATGTCAAAAAGGGCTAATATAGGCACTTTAAAGTCAGTCAGTTACTGAGTAAAAGGTGCTGCTTAGATAATCAAACATAATAATCAATTGTCGTCTCCCATAAGTCTAGTAAATAAACAGAGAGCCATGTGGAAGATTATTCACCTTGGAGAGCCGGGGTGGCGCAGTGGTTAAGCGCTTCGCTTCTCACCTCTGTGGCCCAGATTCTATTCCCGGACGCGGCGCCATATGTGAGTTGAGTTTGTTGGTATCTCTCCCTTGCTCAGAGGGTTTTTCTCCGGGTTCTCCGGTTGTCCTTCCTCCGCAAAAGCCAACACGATAAATTCGAATTCGATCTGAGAATTAGCCGGGTCCTGACTTTTATGAGCCTCCATGGTTGTTTCAGGTCTCGTTAGAAATTTAGAGTTTCTGTTAGCGCGTAAATGCCATGTTACCCTTTTGCGGGTGAGGTCCTGTCGCTAGGTTATATATAGTCTATCAAGAGGAAATTTTCAACCAGAATTAGAAGTACGCAAGTGTTGGTCCGGCCGGAAATCGAGCGCTACACTGTTTAGACTGGCGCTTTGCCACTGACTGGATCTAACCCGGCGCCAGATCCAGCATTAAAAGTTGTTAATCATATCGCCGTATTTTCAATTGCTACAGGCATATATTCACGTGGACCGTGGGCAGACCTGTTAATCGGTGTCGTCGAGCAGAATTATATTTTCCACGTGATGGACCACGCCCTATGTCTGACAAATAGCAAGCAGGGAAAGTGTAGGAAACCCGTCGCCAGAGGAGGTTCTGGAGCTGGCTGTGCCTTGGCTTCGTTGTTCACTGTCTTAGGGGCATTATTTTCAGGTTTCATATTTTAGATGAACTACACAAAAAAGTCTCAAATTTTCATTACATGATCGGTTTTTCAACACTTGAAACAGATGAGATCACTAGGCTTAGCCACAAGTTGCTAAAATTTCCTCAAAAGTTGCTTAAAAAAATAGAAAAAGTTGCCGAAAAGTTGCTGATTTTTCGCAAAAGTTGCCAAAAAGTTGCTCATATTTTAAAAAGTTGCCGAAAAGTTGCTCCCAATTTAATTTAAAACTCAGTCTAAAACGTCCAAAAGTTGCTAATTTTGCTGAGATATTACGCTGCCGACTAATTGAAGCCCTACTTGGAGCACTTATGTTTGCACTGACTCTTTTAGCTTTCCTATAACTGACATTTTGAATAAATATAAAAATTGCTAAAAAACACACAGTAGTTGCTCTTTTAACAGAAAGTTGCCAAAAATCCAAAAAGTTGCCGGAAAAACGAAAAGTTGCCGAAAAAGTGAAAAGTTGCCGAGCAACTTGCCTGGAGATCACGCGTTTGCTTTGTAACAACACTGCAGTAGTTTTTGCTATATCGGTGTGAACTAGGTCCTCGACAACGTACAATAATTATAACCAGAAAATAATCCGTCACTTTGTGCCGGAATTCAATACAAAGAAGACAGTGATACAGCAGAGTCTGAAACAGGCAGATGGTGAATGTGTATGTTTCAGTATTGTTTGCTTTTGACTCACCCTATGTGCACTTGCAATTAATGTATTGTAAAGGTAGCCTGACTAGATTAGTTTTTACTACTTCAGGCCTCCTAACACTTCTTTTTTCTTTTTCATTTATTGTAAAATATTTTTCAGAAAGTGTGAATAAAGCCATTGTTGTTGTTGGGAAGCGTGCGAAAGAAAACGTGCACTGAATCCCAATGCCGGCCCAATCCCCTATTCCTCTACCCCAGAAAGAAGAGGGAGCTTCTTTCTTTTCGCCTCGCTCTTTCTTTCGCCTCTTTGTTTCCACCATCTGAGAGCAGAGATGCCAACTCTCCCGCTTTTGGCGGGAGACTTACGCTTTTTAGCCTCATCTCCCGCTCTCCCGCTTTGAGTCCAAAATCTCCCGCTTTGAGTCCAAAATCTCCCGCTTTTTCGCATAAATAAATAAATAAAGAAAACACATTGTACATTGTTTAGCGTGGAATTTTGAGATGAGGATAATTAGGAATTAGGGGGGGGGGGGGGGGGGGGGGTCACATAAAAATTACCCTCGGAAACAAATCTCCCGCTTTTAGAACTCCAGGGGTTGGCATCTCTGTGAGAGCCTGATTTTTTTTCCACAAGGTTTATACAAAGTTAGCATGAAAGTGATTTTCAGTGGAGGTTGGCCATCGTGCTTGTCCGTAGCCTTACCCTGGGGAGGATGGGTGCGGGTTACATCGAACTCCCTTTCTCTCGCTCGCAAAGAAATTACCAAATGTTTTGGCGCTCGCGTACATCGAACCCCCCTTCCGAAATCATCCTGGATCTGCCCCGGGCGCGCTGTTTGCAACCTCTTTCCCAGAGGTCTTTTCGCGCCTAATCCAATGCCGAGCAAAAGAGTTTGATAAAAAAATGTTTTCACGTGGAAAAGATGCCATTTCTCGTTTCACAGACAAACAAAAAAACACCCGCAATCACGGCTCATGGAAATAGAATAAATGTCTTTTCACAAGTTCAATAAGGGTTTGCGAGGAAAAAATATATAGTCGGACCACAGGCAGCCGAAGCTCTGCATTTGCACTGTGTGACTATTATTTCACAAAATTCTCAGATAAAGAAAATAAACTTACCTTAAGAGTTTGTTGCATGTTGCCCTGTTGTTTCTCTGTGGTCTAGAAACAACAGGATAACAACAAACTCTTAAAGGTAAGTTTATTTTCTTTATCTGAGAATTTTGTGAAATAATAGTCGCACAGTGCAAATACGGAGCTTGGGTTGCCTGTGGTCGGACTTGGGCTACCTGTGCACGACATGGGGTGGGATCTGGGTACGAGATGCTTCAAAATGGCGGCTCATGTGTGTTTGGGGCGACATTTATATATTCGTAAAACTCTGTGGCAATATGTCATTTTACCCCGTTTTCTTTGCCAGCTTACAACTCAAAGTCCAGTGGACGACCATTTTGTTACAGAAGATGGGCAATTGAGCCCCACAGAAGTCATCCCACAAGCTTTCATTGTGCTCCCAAAAGTTCAGAAACTCGACCTTAAAAAGAACTCGTGGTTGACGAAAACAGCTTTACACCTAGGGCTGCCACAACAGTTTAAGGATTTTCAGAAGCTCATTCCGGATGAAGAATTAGTAATCTTAAGGAAGTCTTTCAAAAACTCTGTCCTTCAAAAGTTTGGCTTTCAAAAGGAGGAAGTTAAAAGGAGATCATTTGTTGAAGAAGAGATCAGCTTGGGAATTTTGCAAGAGTTTTTGAGAAGTTGTTTCACTCATTTTTACAGTACACGTGTGACATTACCCCATTTAAGAGAGAGTTTTCTGGATAGGAATCCTCAAGTTATTACTCACTGGATACGTAGGTCTATTTTTTATCAAATAAAGGATAATCCTGCATATATATTGTGGACCAGGTATCCTATCAATTTACTAGACGAAGGTGAGTTTGTAGATGTATATAGATAACGGCCTGCAGGTTCTCGTGCCACAGGCATACCTGTGGAACCATTGCTGGTATTTACTGCAAGCATAACAGGATGCTGTTCTTAACAATTTATTTTTAGCCTCAGTAGAACAGGAGAACTGCCAGCATGAGCTGCCTTGAGAACAGCATACATTTGTACATGAAGCTAGCCTGCTTGCAGGCTCTGGTTGATTTGGGGTTCCTGTGGTGGGGGAGAGGAGGGGGAAGGAGGCGAAAGAGAAAGGAGGGCCTGCAACAAGACCCTGTGTTTTTGAAATTTCCTGTTCGTCCACGAACGGCACTTTGTTCGAAAATGGAGTGTATTATGGTTTGAGCTAAAATTGAAAACTTTTCACTCATCAAATAATTTTCTGCTGTTTTCTCATTTTCTCAGGTTTTTATTGTCAAACATGCAGTAGAAATACAAGGGGTTCAATGCTAGGGTACATTTATAACAGAATCTCATCGAAAATGTTGATTTTAAAATTATTTGTGCAACATGTAACTTGTAATGGTATGTGACATCATGGGGGGCGAATTTCAAATTTTAACACAAGGTCTTAAATTGTCGCAGGCTCTCCTTTCTCTATATCCTCCTTCCCCCTCCTCTCTCCCACCACAGGAACCCCAAATTAACTAGAACCTGCATGCAAGCAGGCTAACATGTAGCTGGTATAGTCATCTGGTAAATACCAGCAATGGTTTTGCAGGATGCCTATGGGATATGAGAACCAGGGTGGATAACTTTATCCACCAGATAAATCCTTATCCAGTGGATAAAATAAGCTAGTTTGGTTAACACATCCACTGGATAAGAAGTTATCCACCATTTGAACAACTGTGCCCAGGCTTGTAGTAGGGGTTATAGGTTGGGACAGGCGACATGCTTTTGTGACATATTTGCATACATGTATGGAGTAATGGAACTTAAACCCTGTAATGTAATGCTGCATGCAATTCTTCATATGCCATGGAAGTACACTTGGAGTGCAGCTCAGTTTTCTTGTCATGGTGTAGCCTGTGAAAGCAGCCATGACTTCGGACTCGGATCAGTGGCCTCTCGCTCATCCCCAAAGTATGGTAGCTGTTTTATAGCTTGATTCTGAGCATGAGAGGGTTGCTGCTTTTGGGACATTTATAGCCATGGGATAATAATATCTTGATTTTTATTAAAATTTCCTATGGCCCAAAGAAGTTCCAGCATGACTCTCTTTGGTGTTTAATTCATATGTGGGATGTGTAATGTATAGTTTATAATTACATGTACTCTGTTTATGAACCAAAACATAACACATATAACAAATGCAGAGACTGGCACTGTGGGTTATTGTTAAGTAATGGTCCAGATAAGAACTGTAGTGGAATACATTGTTCTGCGGCAATGAGCCTCCCCCACATACGATTTTGCTTGAATATGCCTTAAGTGCTTTAATTAGGAGGTATCTACAGTCAAAACTACATCTCGAAAATAAAGTATTTTTTATACTATTGGCTCTTTTTTCTGTGAAAACGCAGAGAAGCCACCATCCAGCCAATCGGATATAGAGAAAACAAAGGGTTTTTCATTCGCAAATTTGAGAACTTTCCCCACATACGATATTCTTCGAAATTAAGCCATAGTTAGTTTGGTCAAAAATAAATTCAAACCACAAAAAAATATCGAATGAAAATGCATTATTTCGATGGGTTTCTATTGAATTTATAAGCATCAACCAATGAAATTACGAGAAAGAATAATAGAAAATTAACACCTTTTAACATTCCTTGCTGTAGACACTACAGTTCTTATCTGGACCATTACTTAAAGCATTAAAGGCCTAGCCTGGTGGTCTACATGTAGAAATAGCATGAAAAATATAACAGGTAAATTTACCTGGACTAGTAATGTACTTTGATCAAATGATTTATTTCCACAACTAATTGGAGGGAAACAAATTATCTTTTGCATTTCTCTCATGTCAGGGAAGAGCAAATTATTGAATTATAAGCTTGACTGACCTCTTTCTTCCCTGCTTGTAGAACCTTCTATTCCAAATCTGTAATTGGACTGGCAGGGAAAATAAGGCTCTTCCCCCAGTCGCAACATTATTTGTTGCGAATATGTTGCATTACTAAGCGAGAAAAAACACTTGCCACGCTTGGACGGGTTGACCATTATGAAGAAAGCGATCCCATGGTAATTAGTATGCTTGATATTGGTGGATGTGCAGTATCATAGTGGGCTCAAATTTAAATTGATTTAAATCAGCAAATATTTTACACAAGCATGCATACTGTATATTTTTATAATTTATTCATCCATGGTCGTGGACGGCAGTTAGATCAAACAATGGTGCAACTGGGGGCAGAGCCTTCTTTCTCCTGTCAGTCTGATTACAAACAGAAAGGGAGGAATAGAAGGTTCTGCAAGTAGGGAAGACCTCTTTCTTACAGAAATATTCTTTGTATGAAAAGGAAGAATTACAGGCCCAATTTTTTGTTGTATATTCTGTAATGCAAGCAAACAACTTTTTATTGATATTTATTTCCTATCATTACAGTATAAATACTTGGCAGCCCACAATTAGCTTAAAACTATACTACTCGAGGTAGGGGCAAGAACAGACACACAGAATTAAGTAGGATTAATTATAATCTATCAAAACAGAGATGCATCTCTAAACTATATTTTTTCTTAACTTTCTCTCTTCAGAGCCGGAAGTCACAAATGGTCTTCCCATTCCAGGTCCCTACAGAACTTTAGAGCTCGGAGTCTATAAACACTCCTTTGTACCCCTCAAGAATAACCCTGGGTGCAGGAACAGACAGCAAAACCTTTTCCCATACAGCCATACAATGTTCTTGACATGTGTCAATCAAACTGTGGATCAAATGCAGGCATATGGTATTATCAGTATGTTCAGCATCCTTGTTTCACATGCATTAGATGAAGGGAACAAACTTGGAGATCAACTCGCAAAACCATTAGCAACCAAGTGTATTGTCACAGATGGAGTTAAATTTGTGTTCATGTGTTATCAGCTTAATACCCTGGATTTGGAAACTGACACTGGGATCAGGAATGTGGCATGGACTACAGACTGCATGGATCTGTTTAGAAAAAGAGCACACAATGCAAGTAAGAAGAAGGCTCTTTTGTATGAGAGTGTTGCAGCAGGTTCAGTATTACCAAAATTTAATGAGGAATGCTTTCAAAATTTTGTTTCTTTCTTAAGCCATAGGACATTGTAAATAACATGTGTATAGACTATATCGCAACCCCCACCATCACAGTGCACTCTGGGATGGATATCTCAGTTTTCCAGTTGTTGTTGGTTAAGCCATCTTGGACAGAGATATCCATCCCAGAGTGCACTGTGACGGCAGGGTTGCAATATAGTCTATGGTAACAACAGTGAACTGATGTATGATGCCAGTGGAGCCCCAACTCAAAACATGTCTTGCGAGAAAGAAGTCTATCATCTGAACCCCCAAATTCCATACTGATTCAGATGTTTGTGGTCAGGATCTTGTCACATTATTTGATTGGCTAGTACTGTAGCCTGTGTACAGCCGTCCGTATCCCCTCAAAACTTGGGAAGGGACGTCTGTGCTACACTGTCGTTAATCGTGTTCTGGCAAAATTTTGCATAAATTACATCTCGATTTCCATTGGCTGAGAAACACTAGACGGTACACATTGTAGATTTCAGATTGTTCATTTCCTATTGTTAACTGCAATGCAAGAGACAAAGAGGGAGGACGCGCTGGTAAGCGGGGGAAATAAAATAAATTCCCTTCTTCGATAGCCTATACACAGACCTCCGTAATCCCTTCAAAGGAAGGGATTTGGAGATCTTTCTTTCCTCGGAGGAAGTGGAAGATTGGATTAATTCGAGAGTTTGAGAACCACGAGAACTCTAGGTTTGAGAAGTTGCGCTCGGATTTTCCCATGGAAGCAGAACTAAGGTCAACATAACCGCTAAGCCAATCAGCACCCGCTATGTCAGGCACCAGCCAATCAGCGACTGGTTGCAACATTCCTGTAACTATTCACGTGACCTAGAACACGATTAACTCATCTGTAGTACAGACCTCCTTTTCCTTCCTTTGAAGAGATTACGGAGGTCTGTGTACAGGCTACTAGTACTGGTATATGTTATTACGAATAACCATGGCATTTTGGAGCTGAAATTGTAGACATCTTTTTCAGGAGGTGCATTTTGAGTTGTGGCTCCAAATGGAAAATGGCTGTATTTGCAGGCTACAGATAAGTGTTCTAAGCCGAGTTTGTTTTTCAGTGTCCAATTTGTAGTTCTTGAAAGGTAACCAAGCCTCAGCCTTGCATGGAGACTGGAGGTGACCCTGCACTGATACAAACCCTCTTTCTATGAATATGAATAGATTTTGATTATCATGCAAACTAGATACAAGTCTCTAACTACATGTAAGCTACATGTATATCAACTCCAGCCTTGAATTATAAACAGACTTGGTTACCTTTCAAAATGGCAGTCAAGAACTATGAATTGGACTACATGTATCGGCCACCAAAGATGCCACCAGGGTTTTGCAATATTTCTGCTGACATGCAGTCTTTTTGAAATCTACATAGTTACATGTATAAATGGTGGCCTTTGGACAAAGCCACTTTAATTTGTTTGTTTTTGTTTAGAGAAAGTGCTATCACCAATTTGGTGACTTATAAGAAAGTTGTTGCCAGTGTGAATGCCAAGTGATGCCATGGCAAGTAAAATGGTCACAGCTTTTGCTCTAATACTAGCCTGCACGACAAGTGTGAGGTTGAGAAAGAGGAACAGGGAGAGGAAAGGCCCTTTCCTCTCCCCATTCCCCCTGCAGGCTGCAAGAGAACAGATGAAACAATGTGTTTTACATAGCTCTTGGTAAAAGCATTTCTTTATTGTAAATGACAAGGTTCCATGTTGAAATAAAGATCACAAAGTCTTATTGTCCAACTCAGTGGGGTCCAAATAACACCCAAGAGAGCATGGGATGAGTACATTATATTATTTTGTAATATTTATAACTTTTTAATCACAAATAACATCAGATAACATAACTTGACTCCCAATGGAGACTGTCAAACCCAAATTATTTTAAAGTTAGAATCAGAATCAAGTTGCTGTAGAATTTTGGCTTGCCGACACAGTAGATCTGTCTTGACTTGTACACTGCATGGAAACTTAAATCAATATACATTATACCACTTCATTCTCCATTTTTGATAGCATATTTTCAATTTGTCCACTATAGTATTTATGGTGATCTATTTGAAACTCTATTTTTATATAAATTTAATAATGATAATTATATTATTAATCTGTTATCTTCATATTTTTCTTCTCATAATCTTGATACAGTTACAAAATTTCTTCAATGACTACATGTAAATTTATGCATGACTCAAATATTTGCATAAACTTAAAAGCAATACATGTATCAACCTCCATGTATTTCCTATAAAATGATTGATTGCTTAGTAATGTATCCATAAAAAGATATGCAAATAAACCATCTGGTGTAGCTATACCATTGATTCTGTCAATGTTTTCACAAAGATATGTTTGTACATACATGTACATGTAGAATGTAGAGGTGAAAGGACTTAAAAACTTAACTACATTGTACATGTATTTATTTGTGAAAATGCAATCAATACTGTTCATATGTTCTTAGAGTCCATTCTCCTTCCCCAAACAGCCTTAGGTTGATGCTGTGGTACTGCACTAATGATTCTCTATGACCAATGCTAACAAGTGTCATCCCTAACTGATGACACATGTCATACATAAGTTTCTCTGTTGACAGATCTAGAGCACTTGTGGCCTCATCCAACATTGCTATATCTGGTTTGTGGTAGAAAAGCCTTGCAAATGCCAACCGTTGCATCTCGCCAGGGGAAAGCATATCTTCCCAGTTTCCCTCAACAGACTTGTTAACTCCACCAATTCGATCACACAGAGCAGCGAGCCCAACAACATTCAATAGCTCCATGATTTTTTCATCATTCTCTTCTCCCATTTCTGTGAAGTCTTGTTGGACTGGTACTTCTAAGGGATAGAAAACCTGCTCCTTCAAAGAACCATCTGACAGTAACACACGTTGTGGCAAGAACAAGATGTTATGTGGGCTCGAATCAATGTTCCTTGTGATGGTTCCTGATGTTGATTTCCACAGTCCACTGAGCACTCTAAACAAGGAACTTTTTCCCTTTCCAGTATTTCCAGTTATGAGTATATTCACTCCCCTTGAAATTTCTAAATCTAGTCCCTTGACAAGTGAACATTCACTCCCAGGAGCTCCATATGTTACTCCTGTAAGCTTGAATATGACATTAGAATTAGTTAATGTCTGCAATATGCCATTACTTGGTTGACTGTCAGTGTTCTTATCTTTGACATCACAGTTGGCTTCAAGATTTTCAATAAGCTCTCCTATTCTGTGTGCATACCCAGCCATATCAGACACTGCATTTGATAAATCAATAAGCTGAGTAAAACAGCTAATTAGATAAATAGAAACAAAGGAATTCTTACTAATTTCACTACTGAGTGCTGTGGGAGACAAACTATCATATTTCCCGGCAAAGAGAGCAATGGCTATTATCAGATAGCTGAGTACAGCTCCAACATAATCAAAGAAATTAACAGAGAAACCGAGGAATAATTCAAAGTTCACAAGTTTCTGTTGGATGTCCAATAGGTTCTGAAGCCTCTTGTTTGTCTTCTTCTCTTCCAGTTGGCCTGATCTGTAAAAAGCTAATGACTCTGAGTTGACTCGGACCTGTTAAAAATGCAATTATAACATTATGATAGCTAGTACATTGAAATGTGTTCGATACATGCATTTTACAAGGTGGTTCATGTACAATGTACATAATATACGTCTCTTAAACATTAGGCCTGCAAGAATTAATTTATCTATTCAAGAATTTTCGACAATAATCACTTCAAGTGAAATTGTATTGTCATAAATTTTAATCAATATAAAACCTTTTTTTAAAAGAGCACCATCCCCGCCTGGGTTTAAGTACCAATCCCTTCCACCTACATTGTAATACCCTCCCTGCTGGAATAAAAGTAACTTTTCATTTTGATGCCAATGAAGGGTGTTCAATCAAAATAATATACATTATTATATAGCTAAGTAATTTTGTGAGCTACAAATAATTACTAGGTTTCCAAGTTGTTTTTTTTCAAGTCGAGCTATTCAACATGTGACAGGATCAACCAATCAAATTCGACACCGCTTGGGGCACTTTGTAGAGGCAAAGTTCGATAATTTCCCATCAACAGGAGCGAAGATTTGGGCAATTCTTACCCAATATTTTGCTGAAACCTAAGGTTTCTTCGACTAACATAGCAAGATGTTCAGTTATTCTAGGGCTGACAGGACTTTTAGGGGCTTTCGATGGAAAATTCTCACATTTACGAAAGGGATGGCTGGAGAAGTGAAGGTTTTGGTCCAATAATCCACGGAAACCTGTACTGCTGCATCTATAAAGTGCCATTAATAAGGATTGTAGTGTTGCGTTGTTGATATTGGTGAAACGCTCTTCGTTGATACCCTGATCACACATTGTCAAATGAGGGATTTTGATTGTTTAAAATAATGTTGGCTGTTTACTGCCAAGTACTCTCCTGAAGTACTCTTAACTGGGAAGTCTTGAAGCCAGTCTACTAAGACTTCAACTCAAGAGTCGCAAAAGCTGGAAGTGAACAGTGATTGACCCTTGTCTTTGAACGCAAACGGAATTATCTGAACTGGTGAGGCTGAAATTATGTATATATGCACACAAATCTTACTTGTTCCCTACTTTTAAAATTTTATGAAGTGTAATCATTATGACTAAATGCCTGTATAATGTAAATATGGAGACTGTAATTCGAACTAGAAATGAAATCGATTGTAAATTGAACTGTATGTGACTTCATAGAGACCAAGAAGAAAAAGTTGAAATAGTTAAAAGAATAACAGAACTTATAACCCTGCATAAACAGAATTGGATATGACTTAGGGGGTGTTTACGTGATACTGGAAAGAGTTTCATTCCGGATCGACTTTCATTATAGACATATTTCTGCCTCTGTCAATGCTTATAAATACTCTTTCTATGTTAGTTAATTAGAACAATACCAATTTGGACTGCTCTACCCAGCTACACTGTACAGGCATATAGACCGATTTAGCTTGTACATTTGTTGTCCCAATTCAGGTCGCCTGACTTTGCCATTGAGTATTAAATGTTTTCTTGTTTTTCTCTATCCCAAGAGGAAATGTACAAATTCCTCTAATTAGAAAACAAAGCACTGAATCCTCTGGAGAGCTGTCACATGATCTGAATTTGGCAACAAATGTACAAGCTTAATTGGTCTATTACCAGTTCAAGGAACACATTTAATATTCACATTAGCTTTTTGTGGCATGAATGTTTTTATATTGTTTATTTAGTTGTTTAGCATACTGCTGTACTAAATGCCAATATCGGGATTACACTTGCCTATATTATTTGTTGATACTTAATAAACTGTAACAGTATACAGAGTGATCGAAAGAGAGCTAGGCTAGGTCAGTGTTATGTGAAGTTGATTTATTATAATTACTGGGAGCAGTTGTAGTAGGCCTTTTGCAGTAAACAGTCATGTGCTGGTATAATACTTTGTTTTAACGAATGAATTGAGTTTGTGATCTCCATGGGAAAGATATTGCCATGGATGCTGGATGGCAAGCTATCTTTAAAAAAGTCTATTTTATAAAGATTGACAATCGATTCGAGGTGGAAAATAGCATTTACAAACAGGTTTTGCTAATGACCCTACCAATCTCATAACAATTGCCTTTAAATACACGCAAATATATTTGTTTGCCATCTAGTACAACCACACGATTGAATTCCTGCAAAAGGTCATTCCATTATTTATAAATTACCATGAGCATCAGTAGTGAATCAATTATCTGGCTCCCCTAGCACAGACTATGAATGGAACACACACATGCTACTAACAACTCAATGAACTACATGTATTCACCTATTCCTACATGTAGGTGTACCAAGTTAAGGCCACTCAGGGCCTCGAGCTTGTTATTAAATAGTATATGTGTAGGTATTTTTTTTTCATCAGTGTGGCAGAGGGGGAGCTGAGACCTTATAATGATATGTTTATGTGACTGTTGTCTTACCTGCATGTGTTTAAACCTGAAGTCTCCCTCAAGTTTCTCCTGTTTGACGACCAACTCAATAATTGGAGACATTATCATCTTATTAATAATAGTTCCAACAATAAAATACCCAAAGATACTGACTGGTCCAAGGTAACCCGTACTGCTGTAGCACTGATAAGTATAATAAGCTATAGTAAATGGTGAAATGATAAGTGACGAAATTATTTGACTGAACTGTTTGCAGAATCGATCAACATCCTGAGTGATCCTTTGGTCTGGATTGTCAATGGTTTTGTCCAAGACGTTGAGGTTGTAGTGTGCTTCTTTCTGGAAATACCCAGAGTGCAGATATCTGGTGAGAAGGTATCTCCATTTAACGTGAGATAAATTACACACATATTGGACGAAACTTTTGCATAAAGCTGTACCGACAATAAGGCAAAATGCCGTCACAATTAGAGATCGAAACCCTTGCTTATCCCTGTCGCCGAGAACTTCATAAAATTGACTTGGAATAAGTCCAGTATTGTAGATGAACATTTGCTCAGACAAAGTTAATCCCAAGAGAGTGACAAAGAGTAGAAACGTGGTGGATAGCCATTTTGGAAATATGATCTTCAAGCAGCGCGAAAAGCGACTCAGGAAAAGGCGATCGAGCTTGAAAGAGTTTCGTTTTGGAGGTTTTCTCGTTGGAGACATCTTGTGCCGTCTCCGTATCGTCTCCCTTTGCGCCAAAACAGGCAGGCGGACTTGCCCTGATCCAACACAGGCAGCCCAAATTCTTTAAATGGAACGTTGATCGCTGGCTCAATTTTCAAGAACTCAAGATGGCGGGCATTCCGCGTGGCCGAGTTTGGTGTGTTTCGAACCATCTATGCCGAAATGTCTCCGCTATAGCGACGAAAGAACAACCAATTCTTCAACATACAGGAATCCCTATCATTGTCCCTCCGCATGCGGTGAAAAAAGCGTTCGTAGTCCATCCCAAATCGCGTGCAGTTTATCCAAGTCTCAAATATCAATGGCTGACGAAAACTGTTATGAATGAAGGTCTTCCATCCTCTGCAACTGCAAGCAACCTTCAACTTGACATTCTGCCTAACGAGATGCAGAATTTAACAGAGACGTTTAGGGGTTCTCTCACTCAAACTTTGGGTTTTCAAAAGGAACCTAAAAAGTCGAAGAAGAGGTTTGAATTAGAAATACAAATGGGAGTTTTCCAAGACTTGTTGAGGTTGTGCTGGCCTCTCTCGCACAGCTGGAGTCCAACACTGAAGGATACCTATCTGGATCTTAGTCCAAAAGTGCACACGCACTGGGTTAGAAGACATGAATTTTACCAGTTGTTATACTACCCTGATTTAATTTTGAGGAGCAAAGAGAAAAGAGAATTATTTGAACAAGGTGAGGTTTGGCAACTGTTTTGGTTGTAGTGGAGACCCTTCGGGCCGATTATTTTAACAAAGGTGAAATCTTAGACACCATCTATCTATTATTTTGAACACCTCGGTACAATAACCCAGTTTCAGGATCGTATGCAGTTGTACAAATCATTTGTTTATGGTGATACTTCGTGTTGATAAACATTACAATTGTTATGCTAATGCGCAATCATGATTTCAAAAGGCCGCTTTGTGTCAGGAACCAATGGATCTCTGGTTGGCAAATTAATGACAATGGATGATGTGGCAGTAGGTATCGCTATTTGGTGGGCAGGGAGATCTTAAACATGATTTTGAGAGTGGGTTATAGCGATACTTACTGCCACATTATAACATAACATAACCATGATAAACCAAGCACTCTGATTGGCTAATAGCTGTGGACCATTTGCCCATGGGTTGCACGCTGACATAGGATTTTATTCACGATTGCACCAAATTTTTCTTTTCTATTCCCACAAAAACAATTTTACAGAACAATAAGAGAAAAACTCTAATCCAAGTGAACAGGAAATTTTGTTCAGCGACTGTCTTGGCAAATTTTGAGCTTCATATGTTTTCCGAGCTACCGTACCAGAAAAGGAATAGTTGAGACGGCTTGCAAATCGGTACGAACGACGAACAAGATTTACGAGGTTTTGCACTGAGTTTTGGATCCTGAAACATTCAGAAAGGACGGACAAAATAAAGACTACGAACTGTTCAATCTCGATATTTAGAGGTAAAGGGACAGCATTTTTGATTATTAAAAAAATCCAGACGCATTTTATGAGCTAATTAAAAGAAACCACAATGCCAATGGTTTATTTGGTAGAAACTAAACTTATAATTATATCAGTCGAGTCGAAAACCGCCGAAGAGCCAGAGGTGTACATAGTGGAATTAAACGAATAAACCTCATTAAAACATTATCTAGTGTACTGATATTAATGCCAACTATAGAATAATGAATAAGCTCCACATTCAGTGAGTTCATTTTACAACGAGATAATTTTATTGCCACGTTCAGATGTGAAAGTAAGTGAACTTACAATTTTAGAGAACAACAAACAAACTTACTTAGTTCACTTGTCTCAAGGATATCCAGTACTGGCACAAATGGCAACAGAAACAAGCCAAAACCAGGAGATTCAGCTGACAGTTCACTCCAATCCATAGGAAAAACAACGAATTCCAAACCTCTGGCTCTGGTTTGCAGATTGTTTTTAATTCCGCCAAAAGCTATTCAGTTTTCAACAGACGAATGAACCCTTTTCTTCATTTTTGCTTTACCAAAGCGATTGCTTCCAACAAAAGGAACTGAACAAGATGTCTTTTTCTTGCAGTTCGAGAACTTTTTAGCTGGCTACATCTTCTCTTTTCCTTGAGACCAATTAAGGTTTGAATAAACATTTTGTTGAGCAGAGATCAATGAATTTCCAGTTGCGCCAGCACTCAGCTTAATTTGTGCATTTTTTTTCACACGCTTCATGTATTGAGAATTTATATTTCATCACCAACAAAAACATTATTTGCTCTTTACTGTAATTATCGTGGTTATGTTATAAAAGAAATGGTAAATGCCACAGCTGTGCGTCCATCGAGTTATGGTTGCCTAAGCACTCAAGAAGCTAGAGTTGCTCTCGGCTTTGCCTCAAGCGACTCTTGCGCATCTTTCGTGCTTAGGAACCTCCCGCATGCGTCCATAACTCGATGAACGCACACTGCACGTTTACCATTTCTTTATTGTCATTAATGTGCCAACCAGAGATCCATTGGTTCCTGACACCAAGCAGCCTTTTGAAATCATGGTTAGGACATTGGCATAACAATTTTAATTTTTGTCAACATGAAGTATCGAGATACATGTAGACTGCATTTTGGACTTTAATAGACATTTAAAAATCAACCCTTTTACTTCAGTGGAGGCTTAGGCTACTCCTGTTCACACTACTTAGGATTATTGTTATTTAAACAGAACAATACTATGTTGGTGATGACCTTTTACAAGTACAAATGCTACTTTTGAAACAAGTCAAAATTTTCCCAGCACTATATACAATGTACCAATAGACCAGTTCGCGGTAAATTCCGACATTTTGAAAGGGGTGCAAACATGGCGTGAAGTACAGTGTTTGTATGGAAATTGATGCGAATCCGATGCCAAATAAAATCCGTAAAATCGAATTTATGAAATATTCTTAAGATACAACTTAAGATACTAGGTAAAAGATTAATATATCGAAATTTGAGGGATGTAGCTGTGCTGGGAAGCGTGCAATCATGTTTTCAGTTTTCCATACATTGTCTGTAAATTTTCATGCGGAATTTGACTCGTTTTTACAATGTATGGAAAACTGAAAACACGATTGCACGCTTCCCAGCACAGCTACATCCCTCAAATTTCGATATGTTAATCTTTTACCTGGTATCTTAAGTTTGTATCTGAAGAATATTTCATAAATTCAATTTTATGGATTTTATTTGGCATCAGATTTGCATCAGTGCCCATGCATACAAACATGTATATCTTGCCATGTTTGCACCCCTTTCAAAATGTCGGAATTTACCGCGAACTGGTCTATTATCGAAGGGGCTGTTTGCTGTTGTGCCTTGCAGGCCAACCAAATTTTGTCTGGTGATTAACTGACAGCTTTGTTAATTTGTCCTAAAAAATTGGCCTATTCTTTTTTCCAAAAAGCCTAATCTAATTTTATCAAATTTTTGTGTGTAAAATTTTTGACATTCTATTGTACATGTATGTGTAAAACCATGTCATACTAACTACTACACATGTACTGACCTAAACATTTATTTCAAATTTTAATTTGTAAACATTAATATTATTAGTCAATCTGTTTTTGCTCTAGCGCAGTATTATTTTAATATTACTTTACATGCCACTATTAGCTTCTTCTACATGTACCTGTGGGTTAGTGTAATCTTGGGTTTTGTTGTTGTTTGTTGTTGTGTAAGCTAAATTTGCAGATAGAACTTATAAATACATGTGTTCTTGTTCTTCACTATACAGATGTTCAAAGTACCATGGCTAAGCACATTCCGGGTCCATATGATAGTTACAGTATGGAGGTATACCTACACCCTATCGTCCATCTCCGCAACTTTCCAGGATACCATCAAAGTAGCTGCAACCCATATCTTCATAACCACACCCTCTTCCTGGCTGACATCAGGGACCAGACAATTGACCAGGTACATGCATATGGTATCATGAGTATGTTTGGTGTTCTAGCTGCCACAGCAATGAATCAGGGTGTCAAGGTAGGCGAGCACCTTGACATGCCACTGACAACACAGTGTGTCATATCAGATGGTACACAGATCGTACTGATGTGCTACCAATTGAATACGCTCTCACTACAAGAGGATTATGGGATTAAAAACTGTGCTTGGGGTACTGACCACATGCCTTTCTTTACAACTACTAATGACAATAACAATACTAGAAAGTGGAGGCCAATGCTTTATAATACTTTGAACATAGAGAATAACTTGCCTAATGTTAATGAGGAATGTATTAGGAGTTTGATTTATTTCTTTATTCATTAACATGTTTAGTAGATACATTACATGTGTATCATCTGGCTTTGTCAAGTTAAGTTTTTAAAGTTGAACATAAAATTATTTCAATGAGTTTGCTTCATGTTGTAGTACATGTATGTACATTGAAGCAAAATGTTGACAGTGTTTAGCAGTGCAATGTTAATGTGTTTATAAGTACATGTACATTGTAGGAGTATGTGAACTATAAAGACACATACATGTACAGAGTCTACAGTGACCTGTTCATTTACCGGTGATTTCAGTGTTAAATGTTTGGGGCAATTATTTGACATACAGTGTCCATGTACATGTACATGTATAGTCATTCCTGGGCAGGATTCAGGATTCTGTGAGGGGCATTGTTTTACTTTATAAAAGGGAGGGAGAGAAAGGGGGCCAACGGAAAAGGGGGGGTTGATTGAGAGAAAGGTGGGTTTAATCCACCCAGCATTCAACACAATCATTCAACATGCTTTGTTTCCACTGAAACAAGAGCAAGGTTCCCACAGTCAGGGAAAAGGCGGGGAAAATAGTTTTTTTCAAGGGCAGGGAATTGTCAGTGAGGGAATTTAGGATTTGGTCAGGAAAATCCCAATTTTCAATGAAAAGTCTGTATTTTTTTATTTATTTTGGCTATTTTTAACTTTTCTGTTCAATGTTGCTGTCCCAAAATAGTGATTGAATATTTGGAAAAAATATGTGCGTGCGCTGGAAGTCAGTGACAAATGCTTCTTGGTCAGTGAAAAGTCAGGGAATGTTTTTCCTGCCAATGTGTGGGAACCCTGTGGAGGGTCTTAAATATTTTGAGTATACTCAACAGACTTTGCCAACATGTGTGTTGTGAAAATTTGTACAGCCAGATTCTGACAAATCAGTGTGTCAAATGATTGTGTTGAAAACTGCTTATGCACATACGTTGTATATGTACACTGTACATTTTGTAGCACTGAAATCTGTTGTACATGTAGGTGGACTGACAAAGACTTAATTTAATTCAAACACCATGAAAAGGTATGAAACAATGCTGATATTATAAAACAGCATTTCACAGTTAACAGTACATGAGCATGTTTAATGGCATGCAGTCATTACATGGTAAAGTAAATATATGTACTTGTACGATCGGTGAGTTTTTAAAAGGTCATTTAATTACATGTACATGTACGTGCAAATTTTATACATTCTCAGTTTTGTAAGCATTCATGACATGTGATTTATTTACAATATACTGATTAAAACTAACATTTGCTGTTGGTTGTACTTTATTATTTTGCCATGTTAATAATTATTAATAAAAAATATTATTATTGTTCATGTGCTTTATATGTGTTTGAACTACATATACCTGTAATATTCAGGAATTATTTTAAAGCTACATGTCCTACTCTACCCAGTAAACTGCGACACCCCAAGTTTTTCTATGGCATCGTGCCAGAATTGCATGCAATGCTTTAACAAATCCAAACTGGCAATCTTAATTATCTCCCGCTGAAGAAGTATGAACATCAGCGTAACTTGCGCTCCAGCAGTGCTCCTCAGCTTTTAGTACCTCTAGAGAAAGGAACACTGCAGGACTCTTGTTCTGCCTTTTTTAACAAGCTACCTGCCTATATCATACAATCAATTAATTCTAAAAACTTTATCAAGCAAACTAGAAAATATCTAGTGGCAATGGCAAAGGAACGTCTCAGGCCGTAATTTTATTATCGTAATTCCTAGTCTCGAATGGGTTGGGGGGGGGGGGGGGGGTAGTGTAGGTTGGGACAGACATTAATTTTATTATCGTAACTTTAAGACAGTGTTAAATGGGTTGGGGTAACGTGGTGTGGTGGGTAATTTTAAACTGTAATTTTATTAGCTATCTTAATTAGGGATGTCTCGTTAGAATATTTATCATGATGTGAATACTATAATTTATACTTATATTTGTATAATGGTATAACTTTTTATTATTATCTTTATCTACTTATTTTGTTATATCATATTTATTTTTATCGTCACAGATGAAGAGCCATTCATTAGAATGGATAGGCTCTGAATAAACCTAAATATTATTATTATTATTATTGATGTGAATGTTCTGTACCAAGTGATTTCTGTTTGGCATACATGTACCACCAGGTAGATTTTGTCGGTGACAGCAAGAATGATTGTAAACAAGTGTGTCATTTTAAAGCTGCTGACAGACTGGTTTGTTGATTTCAAAGTCTAAATCGCTGGGAGAAATTTGCTTCTACTCTTCTTTCTGGAGTTTATTACTAAATGTATTTGAAGAACCACATAACATGGCTTAACTTTTAAGGTAAACCGGGGAAATTGTTTGCCAATTCAGCTGAGACATTTTACTCTCTTATACTTCAGAAATTTCAAAATCATCAAGGCAGTTGTTCTGTGGTTTTGAAATGTCAAACTTGTCTACAATGTGGTGTTCTCCTCTCTAAAACAAGACATTCTATTGTCTACAGTGATAGAATAAATACGTTGCTTTTCTTACATTGCCACACAAATCTCTACCCGGTGGTATGCCAAACAGTGATCACATGGTACAGAACATTCGCATCACATCATTGGGCCATAGAAAAAATTGGGGTGTCACAGTTTACTGGGAAGAGTAGTACATTGTATGTGGCTACACTGTTAGGACAGAGGTTATACTAAGAAACTTCCTTTTGTCTTGTAAAAGTGTGTTACATGTACACATGTATGTGTTTATGTAAAATACTTCTAGCCCTTTGAATCACAAACAGGGGACTCACACTATTAAAGTGGTCATATGATGGTGTCAATAGAAAAATGGTGTCAGAAATGATGCCAGAAATGGAAAGAGAGAGCAAAATTAGTAACCAAGGCAAGTCTAACACTGAAGCAAAGACAAATATTTGAAATCCCCAATTAATTTAATCAAGTCTAAATGAAATTTAGACATGGTTAAATATCCAGCGAATATTGGGGGTCCTGCGGTGTGCTTGCAGGGCTCTGGGTTAGTGGACTTTTAGTGGTTGTTATTGCTCGTGGTTTGGAGTTCGCTGCGATCACTTGTAGCTTTCCCTCCCCTTCTGTCGTCTAATGTGTGACCCAGTGCTCTGGGCTGTTTGGTTGCCAGGGTTTCCTGGTGACCAAGTTCTCAAGCACTGCCTTATGCGCCATCCTGGGCACTGAACCAACAACTTAGATTCCTCAACTTGGATCCCTCAACATTTTGGTCATTGGTGTGCTTATTAATTAGCTGGTTTATTAAACAGAGTTACATGTATGAGGCTGGAGGGCAAGCCAGCCCTACCACAGGGAGCCCACCCCGTTCTGTTTCTGAGGAAAATGCAAATGAGGCATGGAGCACGAGGGTGGGAAAATCGTCACACGGGGGTGGGGTAAGGAGAGAGCCAGAAAGAGAAAAGAGATGGGTGGAAACAAGCTACAGGACACATCCGAGTAACACTGTCGTGAATAATTTTTGAGTGTGTGATACAGGGAAGCGAAACAAAATTCAAATTACAAAAGTACAGCAGCAAAACAGGTAGCAAAAATTCGGATTGGCTATAAAGAGCAATGCAATTTATTTTAAATACCACTGCAGAAATTTGAAACACATTGAAAAACGTTGAAACACCAGTGCAAGTGTGCAACATTACTCTTTCCACAATGTATCTCGAAACCAAACTTTTAGTCGAGATTCTGATGTAAATGTATCATAGGATTGTACACCTTATTTCTGGCACATTTGATAAATAAATCTGCAGAGAAAGAGGAAAAACTACAGAAATTTGCCTGTGATTTGAGTGAAAAGTATTCAATTTTAGTTCGTGCACGCTGCTGACGCAACCATCACGCCATTCGTTTTCTATAGGCCTTTTGCAGCTAACAGTCACGTGCTGATATAATACAGTCACGTGCTGATATAATACTTCGTTAACGAATGAATGAGCTCGTGATCCCCATGGAAAAGGCGTTGCCATGGATGCTGGATAGCAAGCCATTCTTAAAAACGCTGTTTTAGAAAGATCGACAATCGATTGGAGGTGAAAAATAGCATTTACAAACAGGTTTTGCTAATAACAATACCGATCTCGTATAAGGCTTCTAAATAAATGAAGTTAAATATTTTTTGCCATCCAATACATTCCTGTACAATAACGTGAATGCCTAGCTGCAAAAGGCCCATTAAATTAAAATTTGGAGCACATCTCATGTGAAAACACTCAAATAATACACTAATTTCCAAAGTTCTATTCGATGCTTCGTTAAAATAAATATCACAAATAGACAAAATGGTAGTTATTCTCGAATACTTGGAACCATATAAATTGTCACTCGGAAGTGTCCCAGCAAAATGCGGAGCACATCTGTCCAGCATCTTTCGCTAGTTTAGCTAGGAATTGGGGACAACAGAATGTTGGACTGGAACTCTTTAGACTCTGAAGTTAAACAATCAACTACATTATCAATTTTTAAACCTTACTGGCACATAACTTAATTTCATAATGATCCTTATACTATTTCTATTTGATTTCAACCATTTATCTTTTCTGTTTTACATATATTAGTCAAATATATATACATTCACAAATTGTGAGTGGAGCTTTCCTGTTAAAAATATAATTATTACTATTAGTTTCGTCCCTTGTCTTTTTTCTCTTTCTCTTTCCTCACCAAGTCTAGGCACTCGGGCTCTACGCTTCCTCAGAATCAGAACAGGGTTGGCTCCCCTGTATGGGGCAGTGTAAAAACCATCCAAAAGTTAATCTTGCCGTGGACAAGCATTTCCAGCCAGAGTATTTAGCAAATATATGTGTGAATGCCAGAGGAGATGAAAGCAATATTTTTTACTTATAGATCCAAACAAAAGGTTTTACTTAGGAGAATATATTTATTTATTTCATTATTAAGTTCTACAAAAACTTGTCAGCATATCATTCCAGGGTAACTTTAATTGTTGATATAAAGGGTAAGTGCTACCCCAGGGTGAAATTGCTAACCTGAAGTTAAAATATACAGATTACAGTTACAGATTTTGTGCTTTCCTGTGGATAAAGTTACCCTTTTCTTTGAACAACAAGACTGAAGACACCATTCACATTTAATTTTTAAATAATACTTGGAAATATTTTAAAATTTAAGGCAAAAAATACAAGCTCTTAGACTATATATTTGTTATATCATAGAGAAGAGAACAATCTCTCATCTTTTCTCGAAGCGAAGAGATGCATTTATAAATCCCATGAGCCGAGTATAAAAACCAGTTGCCTCTGATATAAACAATAACCTACAATGTACTTGTAGCGTCGAAATATATAACAACCTATTTGTGGCGTCGAAATATGCCTTGATATGTCGTTCGCGGATGTTATCTGTTCCGAGAAGAGAACAGTTCCCGAGAGCGAAGCTCTAGGATCCTATAAATGCCCAAGGACAAATATCGGCATGTTTCTACGCCACAATGTAGGTTGTTGTTATTATCATCCTTCAAATATTTTCTTTGACGCGCGCTTATACGCTCACAGGGGGTGTATTCGCTGATATTTCCCACTCGCGGAGAGAATATCGGGTGACGTGACGCATTCAACCAAACGCGCGAGAGAAAATATTTGATTGGTTATAATCGCTCATATTGGTTGCCTGTGCACCGCGGCAAAACGGTATGCTCCGCTGGCCAAAAGAACGAAGGCTCTGCTATCAAATACAAATTACCGAGGGTTTCAACTTTTTTAGTAAATAATTTTATAACTTAGTAAACTCACAATGAATTACAAATTAAGAAAACTTCAATCTGTTAAAGTCTTAGGCTTAGCTTTTAAGTAGTTTTCTTAGTTTTTGACAAAACAGTTCACAAATGAATACTTTTAAGCAGAAACGTTAAAATCACGGTATGTGCCTGTTGTTTCATTTCAGTTTTCGCGGGAAACTGGGGGCGGCCGAGCGCGGACAAGAAATAGCAACTACGCATGCGCGTAACGTTTTGCCGCGGTGTGGGTTGCCTGGCGGAGAGAAAACTGCGTCACGTGGCGCATTCCACCAATCACGCGCAAATGAAAGTATTTGATAGGTTAAAAGCACTGATATGTGTCGAGGGATATTCTGTGTCTTAACACGATTTGAGTCGTATCCTGTTGTAATGCCCAAGGACAAGTATAATCTCATATTTCAAAGCTACAAACTAGGTTATTGTCTTTATTACCTTTCAAATATTTACCATTAAGGGAGCCCTTCCACTTGTTACAATCACAAGGTGTTTATTCCCTGATAATTAACTGTCGTTTGGTTGGACGCGATTCCACCAATGAGGAATCAGTTATCGGGTCACGTGATGCGATTCCACCAATCAGGGATCTGTTATCGGGTCACGTTCATTGCCCTCACTCGTGAAATGTTTTGACTCTAGGATAAACTTCATATCTTCGCACCACCGTGTAATATCCTCTTTTTAGACCATCCTAAATATTGTTAAACTCTGTTTAGAGTTTCTAATGCAGAATAACTGTATTCACTCGGATCATCGTTAAACTCGCATTTTCAGTTCACTCTGTACTTGTTATTCTTATCAGCTGCTATCTACGTTTAACGATGTCAAAAAAGTATCAAATAAACCCACATTTAATACACGCTCTGATTGGCAAAAGCGAAACATAACTTGACGTGGTTTGCTTCATTTTTAGCTCGTTTATGACAGTGAATAAAGATATGTAAAATGAGTTTAATGCTTACCAAATAAATATGCTTATAAGAATATCTTCCGTCGAACTTCAATCCCCCTATTTTTTGGTCACTGTTCTGTACGTCTTATTTTTGTCCAAGCGACGATTGGGAATGAGTAAAAACCAGTCTTAGTGGACGCTACAACACCGACTGAAGGAACCTAAATGATTGTTCGCGTTCGATAACTTTCTAGGTATTTTTGATTTTAAAATAACTGTAATAGAACTGCTTGGAGTGCGATATTGTTTTGAAATCATATGAGTGGTTACGCGGCCGTGTAGTTTCCAATTTCAGACTAAAATTGCACGAAGCGAAGTAAGTCATCCATTAAAACCTTCAAAAGTCCAGAGAAAAAGTATACAGCAAAAAAGACAGCTGCTGTCTGGTATTCTCAATTTTTTTGCTTTGAAATTGGTTCTGAAATCCATTGATTTGATTGGCTGGTTTGTGAGGTTCCTGCATATTGATTGTTCAGCAAAATGGTGCTGCTCAGACACAAACAGGTGCGATGTGGTCTGTTATCGCACTATTTTCCACCAATCAGATTGCTGGAAACCGAAATGATTTCAAAATGAAAATAACTAAATATTTAACCCTGTGCACTGAAAAAAAAAACGGCATGAAAGTTCGTTGGATCACGAAATGCACTAAATAACGTCCGCCAAAAACGTGTGAGCCAAATTGTTGACAGCGGTAAACTTCATGAATGGAAACCATGTCTCTATATAAAGTTGAACATTCGTGGTTATAACGTTCGAATCCCAAGAAGCGGAGTGTCGGTTCTACTGTGAACTCTAGCCACAAATTAGTCCTATAACCTCGGCGTTTACCTTTAGAGTGGTTAGGGTATTTTTATGGTTGGAGTTACGGTTTATGTTAAGGGCTCATTGACATATTTAAATCTACCGTTGCTAAGAAAAGTTTGCAGCCTCGCAAAACCCAAAAAATAAAGAGGGGGCAATAATAGGACATTTTCATTATGGCGTCATTTTACTACAACTACCAGAATCCTTTTCAAATTATTTTTCTCATTAAACTTCGAGATTTCACCCTTCTCACACAGCGGCCATGTTGGATAGAAACAATAGATTTTGCGTGGCCTCGCACTGAGCAGATTGAGAACGAGTTTAGCCCGCAAAAACAAAGGTTTTTATTCTCCTGGGACTCAACATGGCCGCCGCGTGAGAAGGGTGAATCGACCAAATTAAAGGAACAAACGAATCCGCGTAAAGAGTTCTGGTCGTTGTAGTATGTGACGCCATCATGCAAACGTCCACGTCCGGCCATCCCTTCATGAAGGACGACACGAATTGCTACCAAATTGTATTCTTTTGTATTGTGTTGCGCTCTATTGTTGTATTGTATTGTATTGTATCGTATTCTATTGTATTTTTGGTAAAAATTCGTGTCGTCCTAAATAAAGGGATTGCCAAACGTCGTATTATTCTCAACTGAAGGTGACTCTTATAGACTGATGACGACATCAAGTGGCGTCACGATTACGTCATAAAAATAAGAAAATTTCTAATTTGAGCTACTATTAATTTGTGAATATTTCCGAACCTTCGAATTAAGGTGCATAAGACTGCATGCGTTTGCCATTACGACAAAAATGACTGTGACTGTTTAGTTTTTTCTCGTTTCCGTTTACAATCTTCTTTGTACCACGATTTTAGTAGCTTACTGATCACGAGGTAGGCGTGCTTTTCTTCGTATTTTTAGAAGCCATGTTCTCGCTTTTCTTTCACGCGATAAACCAAGCTTTTCATTTTCCAGCGATTTTAGTAGCTTACTGATCACGAGGTAGGCGTGCTTTTCTTCGTATTTTTAGAAGCCATGTTCTCGCTTTTCTTTCACGCGATAAATCAAGCATTTTCCAGCGGCATTCGCACCCGCCACGGCTTGCTTCGACTTTTGAATACTTTATTTCGTTCATTCATGAAAAACTTTCAGGTAAACCACGAACAAAACTTACTAACATGTGAACGTATTAAAACTATCGGGTGGCCGGTGGGAACGCGTAAAACTAGCCTGAGAAAACAGCCGACTCGTATCGCCCGAGTCGGCTGTTTTCTCAGGCTAGCGTAAAACCAAATCGCAAAATCGCATCTGCTCCCGCGAGCATAGCAACGGTGTTGCATAGCAACGGAATATGTCAATAAGCCCTTAGGATTGTCAGTTTTAATTTACGAAGTTTACCGCTAACAGCAATTTGGCCCACGTGGTTTTGGTGGATGTTATTTAGTGCCTTCTTTGGATCACGACAGTCGTGTTATTCTCATTCATCTCATTTATAAATGCGTTTGTTATATTTATTTTATATACGTTTGCAATGTTCTTGTTGGCCTGCCAGAATATTTAACAATTATTCACCGAAGTGGAGGTGAATAATTGTTTTAGTATATACCACACTCCAGGTGAATGGCCAGCACTAAATAGTTATTTTATTTTCTGTCAAATGGACAAAAACTCGCGCGAGATGATCGCTGCTTTGCTCGGAGGTGAATATGAAATCATATTCACAGTTTGAGTAGCCAATCAGAGCGCGCGAAAAGTGATATTCACTGGTGTGGTATATACTAACAATATTTATTCCTAAATTATTACGAAAATGTTTCTTATATCGTCACAGGACCCAAATTTTAGAATTTCCTTTGTGATCTTCCATAATTAGTGACTCTTAATCTATATTGCCTTACTATTGCTCTTTCTACCCTCCTCTAATTTTATACCTGAAATACTGGGTTACATTTCAGGTCATTTTATAGTGCCACTACGACAAAACTTTACCATTTCGATTTGCGACAATTGGTCAATCATATTTATCCTTGTGAGGTTCGCGCGAAGACGTAGCCACACTGGTTGTCGTGTTGCGCATATGACATCACTTCCGCTGAATAAAGGTAACGGCTTCCAGAAATGGCGGACAGGATTTAACCGCTAAACTCTCCTAAATTTTGTGGTTTAGCTTGCTCATTTGGGAATATTTTTAATAATTTGGATGTTTCTGTAACACTAACTTTCTTCTTGTATATGAGAAGAAAGTTTTCAGTAAAAATTTGCCTCCAAGGCGTTGTGTTGTGCAGGCGATCGTTTCGCATATGACATCATTTCCGCTGAACAAAGCCGAACAAAGGGAAAGGCATCCAGTAATGGCAGATGTTTAGATTCAATACTCGGAGAGAGAAAAACAACTTCCCGTCTAGTTTGCACTGGTAATAATATAGCAACTCTACTTTATGAATGTGCAAACATATTGATATGTCAAAATTTGATCGTAGTGGCACTTTTGAGTATATTTTTTTGCATTTTCAGTTATTGTAGCGGTATGCGTGGCATAATATTCTAATTCCTTGATACTTCAATAATGGTCGCCAAAGAACAGGAGCAAAAGACAATAGGGTGCGGCAATGAGCAATTCCCAAATACGGTTTTGCTTGAATATGCCTTAAGTGCTGTCTGAGATGTCTACAGTAAAAGTTACAAACAGAAAAAAGGAAACTGTATGTTGTTCGTTATTGTTACTGTGAAAACTGAAAGAAATCACCATCCAGCCAATAGGGAGGGGGGAAGACAAAATATGACGGAACTTTCCCCAAATACGATTTTCTTTGAAATCAGATCAGAGTTAGTATAATCACAACTAAATTGAAACATGAAACGTTGTCTAATGAAAATATATTGTCAACCAATGAAATTACGAGAAAGAAGAATAGAAAATTAACACCTTTTACATACCTTGCCGTTGGGTGCTCCTGTTCTTACGCGAATCATTACTTAAACATCAATATATTGATTATATACACCTCGGGTACAGAGCGTCTAGTAAGACAAGTTTTACCTGTCTAGCGTTATACCCAAGGCAGTATGGCAAACGTGATTTGATTGAGTATTATGACCTCGTCGTGTCACACTTGTCCATTCTCTTCACCGATGTCTTCTAAAGGAGTCTCGGCGGTATTCTTTGTTCGTTCATTTCAGTGATCCACCTTGCGTTACTCTGTATCTGCAATATAATAATGAGATACAGATACATCTAAATATTTTATTCTTCGTTTGATGGACGTTAACAAAAGATTCCTCGTTAGCTTCTCTTGTTAGTTCATCCAACATGGCCAAAATATGCCATTATTCATGATTTGCAATCCATCCCTAATGACAAAGACGTGGCGTCTAAAGAACCCCTAGTACAGGCTATGAATGTGAATATGATCAGCCTGTGGCAGGGGTTCTTTCAACGCCATCTTTGATTTGGCGCGGAAGCAAAGCCTTACGGCACGGTCACTGTACGACATGCCGTGACATTGAAATGGTTTCGCCATTGTTTTTTGTCTTTCTGATCCAATCAAATTACAGAGTTACGGTATAGTAAGTTACGGTACGGTTACGGTAAGGCCACGGACATGCCGCGTTTTTGTCCCACTCGTAATCCGCTCCAGCGGTACTTATTGTACTGTTGAAGGTGTTATGTTGTGAAGTCTCCAAAACTTATCGATATTAATCAATAGCTTTAAGCTCGTTTCAGACGCCGAACTCAATGCTAATGACAGAGCTGTTGCTTCAGCACATGAGTGGAACTACTCGCTCTCGGTTTCTGTCGACTCGTTATGTAATAGATAAAGAATTCGTGGCCGATCTTTATCCGATTTACAAACTCGAGCTGAAAGCGAGAGTTTGTAAATCGGATAAAGATCGGACACGAATTCTTTATCTCACTTATCAAACGTCTAGATGTAGAGAGTCATGTTTTCAGTTATTTTGACGATACGCCTTATTTTGGCCGAGAAAATCGAAGCCAAAGTTTATGTAAATCAAGATCACTTATCGGTCGGTGATTTCCTTTGTTTTTGCTTCATGAATTATTAATGAGTTTGATAATAATAGTTAACTTGTCTGTCCCCTGCGCTTATACTTCGTCAGCATTTTGTCATTTGAAGGACTCATCTTACTGCGCATGCGGGCCACGGGGTTATTGGTGCTTTGCACTATTTAGTGTTACTCTATAAATAAAGTTGGATTGATTGATTGATTGATTGATCGATTGATTGATCATGCTCAACGAAAACATGGTTTTTGCCATTCTCGACCTCGGCGAGCGTGCGCATCAAAAAAATAAGAGGGGTCTGGAGTCGAGAATGCGTTTCGCCAGAAATGCAAAGGGTCTGGGGTCAAGCCGTTGCTGTTACCTACCAAGACAGCGAACTGAGAGTGCGGTCCAGATGATGTTTTTCTGTGAGAAGCTAAACATGCCAAGACGTCCTCCTCTGATGTCAAGGTCACGTAATCTACCCGTATCCATGATCATGTGACGACCTCCCCACATTTTAAGCCTGCAAACAAAGGTATGTAGGAGACTTAAAAAAACCGAAAGGGATCACGGATATCGATTACTAAATATCTAAAACAGCCATGCCTCGACCGTACTATACTGCATAAACCACTTGTGCAATTTTAATTCTGGGGAACTCTCGAAGCAGATCTATGACTACTGAAACCGGAGCCACTTGGACAACGAGAACTAAAGACAAACGAACATAAAGCACTCCAAAGTACAAATCCTAGCATATCCGTGCGATTTTCTTCATTCGAAAGATTTTAACTTTAGAACTAGTCGACGAAATTTGCCTTTTACCAAATGGAAGCTCGAGCTATTGTCTTGTACTCGACACTGATTGGCTCAAGTAACCGTAAGTTGGACTGCTTTGTTTTCGTTCTCCAATGTGATTGGTTCTTGTTGTCCAAGTGACCCCGGTTACAGTAGTTGCACTATAAATATTTAGTGATCAATACCCATAATCCCTTTCGGTCTTGTCACGTAGGCTCAACGCATTTTATCGATAGCGTTTTTTTTAAATAGCTCTATATTCAGCAGTTGTCTTTACAGTATTAAAATATGTATAAAAATGATGTTATTTTGCCTTGCATCTGCATTTTATAGATGCACAGATAACATGACGAGAACAAAGATTGAAGTTGACCACGAAGCACTGGTGAAGTTTTGAGGTCGAGACTGGTGCTCACACTGAATCGGTTACGCGAAGCGCCATGCGCTCAAGATCATGACTATCATCGTCATATATATATAATCATATAATTTACCGACATAGCACTTAGGAGCTGCAAGTGGCTCGCTTGAAACGTGCACATGCATTCCGGGATCGAATTGGAATGTTTGGTCGGTTTGTGAGTAGGGAGGAGAACACGGAGAAAAACTCTCGAAGCAAGGGAGAGATGCCAACAAGCTCAACTCACACAAGTGACTGAGAGTCCGGGAATCGAACTCTGGTCACAGAGGTGAGAGGTGAACGCTGTAACCACGTGACCACCCTTGTCAGTTGATCCCCCGAAAGTGATGCCTACCTTAGGTATCCATTGGATGGTGTGTAGTTGAGCTCCCATCTGTAGGAGGACCGGTGTCTCCAACCTCGTCTTCTTTTGTCTTGCCACAGGACCTTGGCCTGAAAAAAAACATTCTTAGATTTGGGCATATTTCAGGCGAGGTTTTTCAAGTCCTAGGTAGTGTTACCTGTTGTGTCGTGTCTCCCGTGTGCCACAGTGCATTTCTCATTGCTTTTGATGGTCCTGTAGTGGACTTGATTTTCTGGAAAAGTTAAGAAGGAATTTAATAATTTATTTAACATGTATAACGTACATGAAATTGCCGACTGCTGACTGAACATGCATGTGTAATCGACAGAGTCGCTCCAACGTCGGTGCTAGAGTCGCTCCAACGTCGGTGCTAGAGTCGCTCCAACGTCGGTGATGATGATGATTTAGTTTAACTACATTAACTAAAGTTAGTACTAATTGCTGGGTTGCACGTGACGTCATCGCGGCCATGTTGGAGGACGTTTACAAAAGATTCCTCGTTAGCTTCTCTTGTTATGTCCTCCAACATGGCCGTCACGGCTTTGTCATTTGAATCTCTGGGGATTGATTGCAACCCAAGAATGCAGTTGACATCACCTAATTTGAAATTTCATGTGCCAACGGTCTTCAGATCCAGGGGAGACATTGACTCGCGGAATCGTCTTGACTAGTCATACTTTTGTATGGGATCAATTGTTTTATTTTCACCTTAATTTTATGTTTAACCCCTCTGATTTCGCTGTGACCGTTGGTCTTGCGGTTACGCTAACTTAGGTGACGTCAACATCGACGTTGGAGCGACTCTAGTAGTTTGTTAACTGAAGAGGTCTGGATAACAAATCGAAGATTCTCCGAAGTCAACTGTTCTCATGAAGTACTAGCCGAGAACATTTCTGTTTGAGCTGATTGTTTGGCGTTCTACCACAGCCTCTTTAGCTTCATCTGATAGGACTAATGGCCATGAATCTTTAAAGAGTTTTTGAAATGGCAGGTATGTGCCGTGTTGGCGGCTCCAGAATATAAACTATATAAAACACGGATTGCCATAATATTCTTTTTTTTTAATCGGTCCGGGCTGCCACACTTCTCCTTCAAAACCGGAACCGGTTTCCTAAATGGGACTCCAACCTACTCCCGGAGCGATACACAGCCTTCCTAATTCCAAACCTGCCCACCCCCCAGGCATTTGTGGGGAATTTGACATTGTTGAGGGACTGTATAAGAAACGACGACTACACGGACGCGCACCAATAAAGGACTGGAATGAGACCAAGTGTGGTTTCATCCGACCGTAGCGAGTCCACGACGCTGTCAGAGTAGTCAACAGAGTACGTTAGTTAGGAAATACGCTAATCTTTTGGATATTTCAATGGCTAACCTTTAAACTACACAATAAATTGCTTTCTGTTCGAGTTTACAGCATTTTTGTACATAGCTCATGTGGGAATTTTCGGTCGGCAACGAGATGTTTTCAGCTCAGACTCGCCAAAATTTTGACATTTCGCGCCATTCGTTTCGTACTCGGCCCAGTGCTCTAGTTGATCGCTATAGGCACGTCCAACCATAGTCGTAGTTCGAAGTCGCCGTATCTGAAATGAGTGGGCAAGTTACGGCATGGGTACTGTACGGCATTCTGTCACGTTGAAATGGTTTCCCATAGTTTTTGTCTTTCTGATCCAATCAAATTACAGAGTTACGGTACAGTAAGTTACAGTACGGTTGCGGGTAACTCTATGGACATACCGTATTTTGTCCCACTCATACGAAATCCGCCCTATTGCTACCTCGACCGAAAGCTTGACGTTGTATGGTAACTAATTCAAAAGAAATTATCACGTTTTAAGGTGACCCGCGGCTATTTATTTTGGCAACGGGGGTCTTTTTAAATTGGGTTTTTGAACAGCTAAACATTATCCAATTTCTGAGATTTTTTGAACTTTTAATAAAGAATCCTCGAATGTTATAAAAAGTACAATTAGAAAGTGATTAACAGAGAATTGCTGAAGATATAAGCGATTTTCGAAAACGTTGTTTTTTAGGAAAGAGCGTATATTTCAAAACCCAAAAGATGGATTTGTTCCATTTTACTTTCAACGAGTGCCCAACCTCCAAGGTCTGTGACAGGCAAGTTTCAGGTTAATCGGCACCATACAAGTTTCTCAGCAAACGGCTGATCAATTTTAACCTTAAAATGTTATGCTCAGGCATCTGGTTCAACTGTCGGAGAAATATTACAGTAATAATTAAATCGTACATACCATATGGAAGTTCAATACCACTTGAAACTTCTGTGCCAATGTCAAGAAGATCGGAAAACTGCAACTAACGTTATGCGGCGAACGAAGTAAGATAGGTTATTGCTGAATATTTGCGAAAATCGAGAAATTTGTATTCTTTCGGCGTAAAAAAAAATCACTTGTTTGTTTTTCTTAAGTTTCTAATATGACTTACAGTAGCATATTTTAAAGTACCTTACCGAGTTTCAGCGCGCTTTGACCATACGCTTTTGAGAAATAAAGGCTGTAAACTTCAGCTTGTGTGAGACTTCTAAAATCTAAATGCTTGGAAAACCCCTCATGTTAGCTAATTTATTCAATGGGTTTGTTTTGAATTTCCGCACGGGTTCTGCCACTTGGGAATCGCAAGGCAAGGAATAATTAAAATTATTGTTGAAATTAAAATTAGGATTACATTGTAATTCATGCGACTGTGTGCAGTAACCCATGAAGCAGGTGTTACGTGCTATGTCCACATGGTAGTAAGTAGCGATGAGGGGAGAACATTTGAAGAACGTTTCCACAGTAGGAAGGAAAAAGAGGAAGTACAATGTAAAAGGTTTACCTAATCTGCGATGTCATGTCACCGAGAGCTGTATTGATGTCAGAAATAACGGTAAGGCGTCGTCTGACGTCTGCGGGAAGATGCGAGAAGTGAAAAAAAGAAAAAAAGAAAAATAATATATGCAAATAATTTGAAGAGTCCACCTGTCCCTAGAAAGACAGAAAATTGTGAGATATTATCATCACCATCACCTCCTAAAACCAGGAAAATGAGCCGAGAATCTCCAAACGACGCGCTGGACGGGCTGGGTTGAAAGACGCACTAGAAGCCATCATTCCGCACGCGTTCGGGCACCACGCCCATTGCAGTAAGGCGTGGCTACCATAAACATCCAGCGGAGTACAAGCACTCCGATCTACCCAATGGCCAGAACCTGGTGGGAGAAGGATTGCGGAGCTGCTTGAATGACATAGTCAAGAAGTATACCACCTCAGAAATGCTAAAAAAATTGCACCGCTGTCATCGTCACAGATGAACGAGGCCGCTAACAGTGTGATAGGGACAAAATGCCCGAAAATACGATACTACGGCGGTAGCGAGAGCAACGACTTTAGGGTTGCTGCTGGAGTAGCACAAGTCAACGAAGGTCAATTAAGCAAAACTGTAAATTGCAGGAAAGTGGGAAAACAACAAGTTACTTCAATCTTTCACGATATTGTTTGAGAAAATCAAACAATCAGATTCAGTAAGAAATCAAACTCAAATAAGTTTGGGTTTTACCTCGAAATCTGTATGTGAATATTCGCTTCTATAGGTTTCGGCTGTATATAATTATTAGCTAACCATTTTCCTCTTGGTTTGATGTATCGATTCTTAGTGGAGCCTCATTGTACACTAGGCTATAATGAAAAATTATATCATAATTGACTCGCGCTTTCTTGACATTTTCTAGGATGTGGGTATATCGCCAATGTTATGGCTGACATGGGTATTGCAAGTGGCAATGCATTTAATAACTACATCAGGCGTGTCTCAGCCAAGCAAAAACTAGACAAGGAGCGAAAATCGACCAAACAGTTCAAACGTCAGAGAAGAAGACTCTTACTAGCACGGCGAGCGAAGGGAAGACAAAGTGAAAAGAGGGAAGGTATAACGTATGGAAAAGGAATCGCCACAGATCTGAGCTCCTTAGAAGACGAAGTGGTACAGTTAGTGAATGCGCTCGACGCGCAAGATCTACAGAGATGGGAGAGGTTAGCCTCGTTACCAGCCATCGCCAATACTGGACCACCCCTGATAGAAGAGAAGTCCCCTCCAGATTCAATGGTTTTCTACTTTGATTTGGAAACCACAAGCAGGTCGAAAGACTGCGAGATTATACAATTGGCGGTAGTTTCTGAGCAATCGTCGTTCACAAGGTACATAATACCATCTGGAGACATTGCTCCGAGCGCTTCCTCTGTGCATGGTATCTCTGTGGCGTATAATGCTAGTGGCGAGAAATGTCTACGAAAGAAAGGCGTGTTTTTGCCATGTACTACGAAAGAGCTGGCATTCTCCGCCTTTCTAAATGTCCTTCCTCGATTGCACAAGAAACCAGCGCCCCAGTGTCCTTATCGGCAACAACGCTCGAGACTTTGACACTCCACGACTAATAAAACAACTCTCCAAATGCGAGCGCGCACTACATGAGGCGACTGGTAAACCATTTTTTTTGGAGATAGTCTGCCCTTCCTACGAAAAGAGACCTGGCTCCCGAAATCCAAAGCCCTTGGGGCTATCTACCAGGATGTGACTGGACGAAATTTTAATGCACATGACGCATTAGAGGATTCTGCGGCATTGCAAGAGATAATGTCGGACGGAAGGCTTAAGGCATGCCTAAGCGCTACCCGCATAACGTTAGTTGCAGTTTTCCGATTTTCTTGACTTTGGCACAGAAGTTTCAAGTGGAATTGAACTTCCATATGGTATGTACGATTTCATTATTACTGTAATAGTTATCCGGCAGTTGAACCAGATGCCTGAGCATAACATTTTAAGGTTAAAATTGATCAGCCGTTTGCTGAGAAACTTGTATGGTGCCGATTAACCTGAAACTTGCCTGTCACAGACCTTGGAAGTTGGGCACTCGTTGAAAGTAAAATGGAACAAATCCATCTTTTGGGTTTTGAAATATACGCTCTTTCCTAAAAAACAACGTTTTCGAAAATCGCTTATATCTTCAGCAATTCTCTGTTAATCACTTTCTAATTGTACTTTTTATAACATTCGAGGATTCTTTATTAAAAGTTCAAAAAATCTCAGAAATCGGATAATGTTTAGCTGTTCAAAGACGCAATTTAAAAAGACCCCCGTTGCCAAAATAAATAGCCGCGGGCCACCTTAATAGCGAAAATGACTGGCTCACCTTAAGTGTAATAGAATTTATAGCTGTTGCTCTGAATGGTTTTATGTCCCAGTAAGTCTGTTCTTTCCTTTTCCAGGACAAAAGAAAGAATGTGCTAAAGTCCTGGTAACCGAAGGCAAAGCCTATGATGTCATCATCGTGGTTGGTGTTGACGTACATTGTACCCTTGAACTCCACATCCTCGTACACTTGATTAGCTGCAGTTCAAATACGAATCAAGAGGTAAGATATAAACAATAACCTACTCGTGGCGTTGAAATGTATACCTCTTATTAACCTAGTGCGACGTCCATATTATAAAGGTGAAGCGTGAAGGCCATAAAAGGGGAGACAAATAGACCGAGCAAACGACGTTAACCCTTTCACCAACAAACCGGCCAATATGAAACATGTAACTGGAAAAAAAAATTGCATCAAATCTAGACATGCTGGAAATGCAATATTGCGATATTATTTCAAGGAATGAATAACTTAAAAGCCAGACCTATAACAGGGATCGATTGACTCCCCACTTTGGAGAAAAACGCATTCGATGTTCACGAGTTTTGAGCTAAAAAAAACCTTCTCATTCGCATTTCAAATCAAAAGCAAACCAAATGAGCACTCAGTGGTTACAGTACCTTCTTTAGTAACCACCAGGTTTGTTTGCACAAAACACACTAAGTGGCTGTGAACCACATTTTTCTGCACCTCCATTTGCATGCTGGGTAATTAAAAATAAAAATCTACAGTGGTTCCCCTCTGGGACTCCTGTAGGGTTTTTATAAGCCTTTTGCCCCTACGTCCAACAGCGGTGATTTTGACACAAGCCTAGGCCTTGAAGTGACAAAAACACATCGTAATAGGTTCAGCAGGGGATAACGATCACCAACTACATAAATTTCAATGAAGAACTTTTTGATGTGTCTCAAAGCAAAACACAACAGAAAAACCCAGTGAAATCATCTCAAATATTTGATGGGTACGTTATAAAGGGAATTACTTTGTGATCCTGCAAAGTTGCAGATGGCTTCCGAAGGATGAAGTTCTATTCATAGTTACACCTCTTATTTTATAACTTCTTATTCGTTTATATTGTTTTGTAGATAATTATTTATATAAAGATAGTAATTCTAAGTTGAGTATTCGTTAATCGGCTTACCAATTAGGAGTCCAACATTGCTGTTTTTCTTTTGGGTAACCTCATCCCCCTAGTTTGTCAAAAGAAAAAGATGAACCTCTTATAATATGAATAGTCTTGTACCTTTACACGTGAGGTCTAACGCCCGTATTATGTTACAGAAATCTGCTGCATTCTAAGATTACAGGATTACCTTCAATCAGGGCTGTATTATGTAACAGCATTCGTAGCTCTTCAGGTACAAGACACAAGGTATCATGGCTGCATTATGTAACAGTATTCGTAGCTGTTTAGGTACGAGACGCATGGTATCATGGCTGCATTATGTTACAGCATTCGTAAGTGTTTTCATAGCAAGATTTGTATTAACGCCTGGGATGGCAGGCCTTCGCTAAAACAGAGGAATTTCTGTCCTCACTATACTACTTTTATTTACCTTCTTGCTAGCGATCCAATGCGGCTGGTCCTGCTTGGTACTGAGGGGGTCAAGTTTGACATTGAAGAATTTACTGAAGTCCGTCGTGGATATGTTGGCATTGTATGGGCAGGTGTCAATCGTGTCTGGGACCCCGTCGTTGTCCTGGTCACCTTGACAAGCATCACCTACGCCGTCCCCTGGAAATATAAGGTGAACTTTGTTTTTCGTAATACGATACTGATATCATCAACTAAAAGTCGATCAAGGTATGCTAGCCGCCGTGGGGAGCGAGTAGCAGCTGACGTTTCGAGCGCTAGCCCTTCGTCATAGCAAAAAGGAATACAATGCTCTTACTTTACCATAGAGCGGTTTTCGATTAAGTGTCGAAAGTAATAAGTGATTGTAGTTATGATATTGAATCATGTTGTATTATGTAACAACATAATAAGTGATTGCTTTGGTTTTGCGTTTGCTTATCTTTTCCATTGGATGTGAAACGTTTTTCGAAATTATCAGCCAATCAAGTTCAAAACTAAAACCAACCATGTTTTGGTTCGTAACGCAATCACTTTTCATTTTAGCGAGAGTTATCCACGATTGTGAGTACTTTTCCTCGTGATTGGTTCAAGTAAAACCAATCATAAATTACACCAGTTCGTGATTGGCTCATTGTGTTTTTACTTGCTCCTGATTGGCTCATTGCGTGTTTACTTAATCGTGATTGGTTCATTGTGTTTTTACTTGCTCGTGATTGGCTCAGTGTTTTTACTTGCTCCTAATTGGCTCATTGCGATTTTACTTGCTCGTGATTGGCTCATTGCGATTTTACTTGCTCGTGATTGGCTCATTGTGTTTTTACTTGCTCGTGATTGCCTCATTGTGTTTTTACTTGCTCGTGATTGGCTCATTGTGTTTTTACTTGCTCCTGATTGGCTCATTGTGTTTTTACTTGCTCCTGATTGGCTCATTGTGTTTTTACTTGCTCGTGATTGGCTCATTGCGTTTTTACTTGCTCGTGATTGGCTCATTGTGTTTTTACTTACTCGTGATTGGTTCATTGTGTTTTTACTTGCTCGTGATTGGCTCATTGTGTTTTTACTTGCTCGTGATTGGCTCATTGTGTTTTTACTTGCTCCTGATTGGCTCATTGTGTTTTTACTTGCTCCTGATTGGCTCATTGTGTTTTTACTTGCTCGTGATTGGCTCATTGTGTTTTTACTTGCTCGTGATTGGCTCATTGTGTTTTTACTTGCTCCTGATTGGCTCATTTCGATTTTACTTGCTCGTGATTTGCTCTGTAATTACTTCTGTTTTGGTTTTACGACACTCAATTGAAATCCATTCTATTCCATGAGCAAGTTACTCGCATACAAAAGCCAGTCACGAACAGAATCATGGATACGGTAAATCACTGGCTTTTGATCAATCACAAGAGATTATTAATACGCATTTTCAATAATCAGTGCATTTATTTTTTGGCATTTAAAAACGCAGAGTAGTTAACTACCCATAGTGCTTTGCGTTTGGTGTAGAATATTTGATTTCCAAAATATAATTCATGTTTGAACTTGTACACATTGGTTGTCGTCTTTTAGATTTTATTCTTATTGAAATGACATAACTTAGTAGACTGCATGGCATACTTGATGCAAGATTCGGCAATTTTTTTAATACTTAGACTAGAACTATAATCCGATGGCCATATAGCTATACTTAAGAACTTACTGTCTGAGTCTTTTTGGTGGTAGTTACTGACAAGTCTACAATTGTCCCTGTAATCAGGAATACCATCATTATCGTCATCAGAATCGCATACGTCTCCTGGAGATAGAGAATAAGTGGAGATATACACACCAGAGTCAGCTTGGATTTGTCACTGCATACCATAACATTACGTGTAAATAGAAGTTTTTTTGTGGTGGAAAAAAACCATTCTTTTATTTTTAGATCCAGTGCGTCACTTACAATAATAGTTTATTTCATCCCTTTTGCAGCATAAGCTGAATTACAAGGAGAGGTCGATATACATTATTACAAAGCACCTAAGATAAACAATTAATAGATATAATTACTTACTACAATTACTAATCAGGACAATAAGGGGACCACTACGCGAAATGGTCCTGATATTTAATGGTGAAAAGTCAGCGAAACGCGTGGTTTTGGGAAAAATAGGCGCAACTTTAATAAGGCTTGAGTGAAGATTATAGGGACGAGAGAGAGGGAGACGCGGGACGAGCGCGTAATGAGCGGGGAGAAACTAGCTTTCATGATGAATCTCTTGCGCGATTTTTCTCTTCTTTCGCTTAAAGATGATAGGTCGGCCTGGGAGTATCATAATAGTGTAGGCAAGGTAGGATAATGCACAACGCCCTCTTTTGCACTGACTCAATAACATCGCTAAGATACTCGGGTAACGCAGCCTACACAGGGGAGGCGTATTACTTACCCACACCATCTCCATCCATATCTAGTTGTGCACTGTTGGGTTTATTGGGACAGTTATCATGCCTGTCATCAATACCATCTTTGTCCCTACAAAACCAGAAGCAATCACAAAAGAAGACATTAAAACGGTCTAAAAGCCTCCAGCATCTCACCTTAAGTAAACATCGTACGAGCGATAACATGGTTTGGCGCTACTTTACATTTTTAACTTATTTCTTAGTTGCACCGTGCGAATGGTTTTGCTTTGGACTACAAATGTCAGAAATTATATCCCGGTTCATAGTGAACAGTTTTCAACCGGCGGCGCATGCGTACCTCGCATGTTTCTCTTTCACAAAGTTAACGTTTTGATTTCCACCTAACGAAAAAGATGGCTGCTGTACATTTGACCACAATTCCTTGCGAACCTAACACAGTCACAATAACACGTAGAAATCCTCTAATCTTTTAAATGACAGTGTATTGACAACAGCACTTATACTGGCTTGTTTTTAAGATTAAAAACCTCTCTATAGCGATTTTAAAGCGGATTTAAAGATTTTCGCGCGCAAAGAATTGTGGGTAAAAGTGCAAGCCCCCATCTTTTTCGTTACGGTGGATTCCGGCTGGAATTCACTTTTATACCAGACATAAATTAATTTTTGTCTACATTTGCATCCACTTTCGTCACCTGTTACTATTATAACTGTTAGTACGTATGTATGGCGCAATTTAATTTGATCTTTGATCCGAGGACATGTTTCCTCAGCCGTTGTCATGTACTCCACACTTTATGAACCATTTCCCCACCTACAATTCCCTCTTTCGCTCTGACGAAGGGTTATCGCTGCCCACAGCGGTTAGCATACTTTATATCGACTTTTAGTTGATCAATACCAGTGGTTTTCTTCCCCGCCGACGCAGATCAACACTAGTTTTTTTACAGGAACTTGTTATCCATTGCATACTTTCAGTGAATTATACCAGTATTTATCTTCCTCACCGACGCAGGCCTATACTAGTTTTTACAGGAACTAGTGTCCCATTTTTATGCTTGTTTCTTCATTTTTAGACATACTTAATTTTCGATCTTCTTTCCCTTTGGAGAGAATATTAAGCCAGGGGTAAAAGACACCAGAAAACGGAATCATAAAATAAATCAACTTACATGTCCACATTAAAGTCGCATGTATCGCCTATTCCATCCCCATCCACATCTGCCTATAAAATAATCCGCCATTAGATAACCAAATTGCAGCTGATTGCGATGACTACAGACTCCTGTTTGTCTCGTTATTCGCCGATACCAGCGAGAAGGCGTAGAAGTCGCAACAATACACAACGCTGTAAATAGCTCATCTCTCCGTTGGTATTTATGAATGTTTAACACCAAGCTGGGGCTAACAGAGTACGTCTGTAGTCATCCACACCGCGGCAAAACGTCACGCGCATGCGTATTTGCTATTTCTTTTCCGCGCGCGGCCGCCCCCAGTTTCACGCGAAAACTGAAATGAAACAACAGGCACATACCCGTGATTTTAAAATTTCTGCTTAAAAGCATCCATTTGTGAACTGTTTTGTCAAAAACTAAGAAAACTACTTAAAAGCTAAGCCTAAGACTTTAACAGGTTGAAGTTTTCTTAATTTGTAATTCATTGTGAGTTTACTAAGTTATAAAATTATTTACTAAAAAAGTTGAAACCCTCGGTAATTTGTATTTGAGAGCAGAGCCTTCGTTCTTTTGGCCAGCGGAGCATACCGTTTTGCCGCGGTGTGGTAGTCATCGCATGCACCGGTAGTGTGCGAATACCAAACTGGACTATTGTTGAACCAAGTGATATGTCGGCTACATAACTCGTTAGAAAAGTCAAGGAGTAGAATTCAGAAGCCTCCTCTTTCATCAAAGATCCTTGTAGGCGCTTGCCTATTGTGCCACGTCCGCTCTTTTTCCCCCCAACTCATTGCTTAGACAACTATACTGATTAGTGACGCATTCAGAGTGTTATCCTTTACAAATTGTTGGTCTTATTTCATTTGTTTGTTCTTTCATTCGTTGCGCAGCTTGTTTCTAGATATTTTCTTTTCTTACAGTAGTGATAGTATCATTTGTGCTCCAAAGAACTTAGGGACCAGTCATTAGTTATGTTGAGGGGTGGGGGAATGGGCTGGAGGAGATTTTTTTTGGGAGGGGGGGGGGGGGGGGTGCGGGGGGTCCAATAACTTGGAAAAAAGGAGCTCCTGAAATTATAATTAAGAGATTTTAGGAGGAAAATCCAAAAATCATGAGGGCATGATCTTGCATGGATACCCGAAGGGCATGGCAACCAAAACTTTGATCGACGTACTAGGGAGGTCTTTGAAAATTCCATGATTAGCATCATTTTCCTCACCCCTCCCCTCCTCTCCAACATAAACAATAAACAATAACCGGTTCGTTACCTGTGTTGGATTCTTCGCGTGAACACAGTTATCGCATGCATCGCCCACTGGATCTCCATCAGTGTTCTTTTGATCTCGGTTAGGTACCAGAGGGCAGTTGTCGAGCACGTTGATGATCCCTGGTGAAGAACATGACACGAGATGTTACCCAACGCCATACAACTAAGGTATACAGGATTTTCTTTTAAAGTGTCTAGAAACCCAAATGTTTTATCATTAATATTGATTCTATGGATCAATCACGGTTTCTGGGAAAACCTCACCTCTCCCCCACTCTTCACCCTAACCTTCAATGGTTAATTATTAATAAAACAATACATATCCAAGGGAGGGGTGGGTGGGTAGTTTCCCAGAAACCGGGATTGAGCCGATTCTATTCACTTGATGTAAGCCCTTTCACGGCAAGCATTTCGGGCACGGCACTTCTAAATTAGGAACGGCACTCCAAACACTGAGGCAGGCCGAGATCTGGCCGGATTTTCACAGCTGGTTCTCATTACCCCTAGATTTTCCAGCTGGTTCTCATTACCCCTAGATTTTCCAGCTGGTTCTCATTACCCCTAGATTTTCCAGCTGGTTCTCATTACCCCTAGATTTTCCAGCTGGTTCTCATTACCCCTAGATTTTCCAGCTGGTTCTCATTACCTCTAGATTTCCAGCTGGTTCTCATTACCCCTAGATTTTCCAGCTGGTTCTCATTACCCCTAGATTTTCCAGCTGGTTCTCATTACCCCTAGATTTTCCAGCTGGTTCTCATTACCCCTAGATTTTCCAGCTGGTTCTCATTACCCCTAGATTTTCCAGCTGGTTCTCATTACCTCTAGATTTCCAGCTGGTTCTCATTACCCCTAGATTTTCCAGCTGGTTCTCATTACCCCTAGATTTTCTGGCACGCGTACCCGGAACATTTCCATTTACACGACACCATTTAATAAGAGATGCCGTGCCGAAAATAATTTATACGCGTACCAAATTTAGGAGTGCCGTGCCCAAAAATAAGTGGTTGTCGTGTAAATCGGACTGTAGAGTCATTTAAATGAGTATCTTAGCATAACTCAGCCATGCACCGTCTATTGGCAAACTCGCCATCTGATTGACTAGCCAGGTACGGTCTATTGGCAAACTCGCCATCTGATTGACTAGCCAGGTACGGTCTATTGGCAAACTCACCATCTGATTGGCTAGCCAGGCACTGTCTATTGGCAAACTCGCCACCTGATTGGCTAGCCAGGCACGGTCTATTGGCAAACTCACCGTCTGATTGGCTAGCCAGGCACGGTCTATTGATTGACAGTCCGACCTGCGCGCACTGCAGACAACTTACAAATCACTTATAAATGCTTTTTGCGTTTTTGTTTTTCAGTTTTCTCGATCGCTAAGTTGATAAAACGGTGGCTTGGTTATGCACGCTCACGAATATCGGACAGAGTATCCGAATTTTTAAGGATCATTTGTGCGTCACTAATCACTCGAAAACGGGTATTTCAAAGTAAGCTTTTCTGGCGATTCAACACTAAACGTCACATCGCCAACAATAACCAAGCTAAGGAAATACTTTCCCCTCCCTCCTCCTTACCATCGCCATCGATGTCTACATCACACAAATCGCCTTGTCCATCTCCATCAGTGTCTGTCTGTTCAGGGTTATTCACTGTATGGCAGTTATCACAAGCGTCTCCAAGTTCATCTGAATCCGTGTTCTCTTGGTTTTTATTCGGAGTAGTGGGACAGTTATCCTAATACAGTGAAGTTTGTAAGATTGTGATGAGACTATATTCCTTCTAGGCCTCCAACGAAATACTTGTATTTTCGGGGCGTTGCCTCTCTATATCTCAAGTATTGGGTACACCAAGAGTGATAGAGAGGTTAACACAGGGAAAGTTGTGTAATACGGCTGGGTATTTTTACGAATTATTTACTATATGACAATGGACAGCTTCAAAGGAAACTGTATTTTCGCCTACAGTTGCGATCGAAGATTGAAAGAAACTGTTTTAAAGCTTTCCAGTAAACAGTCGAGCGAGCACGCTGAAAAAGTCTGTTCGTGCACTGGAAGCTGATTGGCTCGCACGCTTCAGTACAAACCCATCAAATTTTACACCGGTGAAAACCGGGTCGTGGCCATGCAATAGACCTTGATCACGCGGCGGCGATCTTGGCGCGGCGGCGGCTATGCTTAACGTGGCGACGTCCAGTATCGATTAAATACGTTTTAGAACGAGGCTAAACGGGCATGAACAATGGTTTTATTTCAAGATGGCCGCCGCGTGATATAGGTCCATACGCTCGCATATTTGCACTCGTTTTAGCCCGTATTTGCACTCGTTTTGGCCCGTATTTGCACTCGTTTTAGCCCGTATTTGCACTCGTTTTGGCCCGTATTTGCACTCGTTTTGGCCCGTATTTTCACTCGTTTTGGCCCGTATTTGCACTCGTTTTGGCCCGTATTTGCACTCGTTTTGGCCCGTATTTTCACTCGTTTTGGCCCGTATTTGCACTCGTTTTGGCCCGTATTTGCACTCGTTTTGGCCCGTATTTTCACTCGTTTTGGCCCGTATTTGCACTCGTTTTGGCCCGTATTTGCACTCGTTTTGGCCCGTATTTGCACTCGTTTTGGCCCGTATTTTCACTCGTTTTGGCCCGTATTTGCACTCGTTTTGGCCCGTATTTGCACTCGTTTTGGCCCGTATTTGCACTCGTTTTGGCCCGTATTTGCACTCGTTTTGGCCCGTATTTGCACTCGATAATGACAAGTCAAGTCGTATAATGGATTGACTTACCAATTCGTTTGGATGTCCATCTCCATCGGCGTCATACTCACAGATATCCCCTCTACCATCTTGATCAGTGTCGTCCTGCCCACTGTTGGGAATATCGGGACAGTTGTCCTATAAAGAAGACAATGAACGTCAGTTTGTTCTTCAGCTTGGGGCCATGTTTCCTGACGTCTTCTTGGTGAAACACTTTTCAAATAAACATTTCTCGTAAGAAGTAAGATTGTCGACTTTCTCCACAACTTTCCGTAGTTGTTTTTAATACAGATATTGATCGCGTTTTCCTTTACAAAATATCGAAGCGCGCTTCGCTAATCATTGACAGAATGACAGTTAATATTAACGTACTTTAACTTAGGATAGTTTATTATCAGAAGAGTAGAGCTCGTAACTTTTAGGAAGGTACATTTAAATTATGCCAAGCCAGCCATTATCAAAAGACCAAATGCTCAATAAACAGACAAATCCTCAAAAGTAACATCCAACTTCTTCTTACTGATCGTCATACATTTCTTGTTGTGTTAGTTAAGAGAATTTGGTGTCGCATCAACAAATTGGATTTGATCCCAAGTGATCAAATCCAATATTCTTACGACTTGCCCGCTTCACTTTGTTTTGATTTCTTCAAGAGAAGTTAGATGTTGATCACCCTTGGAGCTAAAGGGTTAACAGGCGTACTTGTGGACTATTTTGGGTAGAGTAGTTGGTGAAGGCGGACTCAGATTAACTGGATGACAAAATAGGTTAATTCCGACATTTTGAAAGAGGTGCAATCGTGTTTTCAGTTTTTCATACATTTGTCTGTAAATTTTCCCGCGGACTTTGACTCGTTGTTACAGACAAATGTATGGAAAAATGAAAACGATTGCACGCTTCCCACCACAGCTACATCCCTCAAATTTTGGTAGTTAAGTTTGCAGACAGTGCAGATTTCAGAAATTCGATTTTACGGAAATTATTTGGCATCGGATTCCCATACAAACACTGGATTTCGCGCACCCCAATTTTGCACCCCTTTCAAAATGTCGAAATTAACCGCGAACTGGTCTATTCTTGCTTGGGTTGTGAAATGTATATGGAACGTGAGATAAGTTCACAGTGGACTGATTTTCAATTCAATTTCACTTGCATGTAACGGAATTTCACTCCACTTAAATAATAATAATGATAATATTTAATATTTCTATAGCGCAAGTTAACATATATATATAATCAGATGCGCCTTACAAACTGTGTAAGAAGGACTATACAGATATAAGGCCCAGTTCAAACGTCGATCTTCTCATGAGCCGAACCTAATACGTGAATTAAGTTCATGAGAAGTACGACGTTTGAATCAATTAAGTTCGACAAATTATATTAAGATCGACACAGTCGTACAGTTCGACAAGGGCAGTCAGGAATTACGACTTTGGAGCGACTCTGATTCATACGTTGAACTTTTCATGAGCCGTACCTATTGCATACATTATTATAATGTAGTATAAATTATTATAATAGTTTTCATTCCCACAATCCCCTTCCGCCCCTGAAAGGCATGCGCAGAAGATGTGAAAAAAACATGGCTGCCTGGAGAAGATAAATGGGCCATGAAGACATGTGGAGTTCATGTTTTGCGACCACTAAATACTACTGCATGAATTGTGAGTTGCCCATAACGATTGTAAATTCGCGTTTCATTGCTCTCCGAAAATCTCAATAGCGCAGTGATGAGACACAAATTTAGCAGCAATCTCCTTCTTTTATCGACATAATTTAATGCAGTTTGCATCATACTTCTTCTACTTCGTTCATTCATTCCTGGAAGAAAAGCCCTTGTTCTAATTGTGTTTGAATTAGCCATTCGGTCCGCCATTGTTTCACTGTCTGTTTACCACTGACCTCTGCTTCTCATCTAATAGCATTCGGAGCGACTGAATTAGGTTCGACGTCTGAATCAACAGTCGATCTTATGTCGATCTTATGTCGATCTGGTTCGGCTCATGAGAAGATCGACGTTTGAACTGGGCCTTAGTTACTATAACTATTTACAAATAACTATTTACAATCATCTGCATGTGTATAATCTAAAAAAGTTAAAAAGCATGCTAAAAAACGAATACTAATCAATGCACCTAAAAATGACCATAGAATATAAAAAAATACTAGTAAGCTTTTCTAAATAAAAATGTCTTGAGGATGGTCTTAAAACGCGTAAAAATGACCTCTCTTCTCATTGCACTTGGTATTAAAGGGGTTGTATACGACGGTGAGAGGCCTTTATTCAGCGATGTTCATTTGAACGTACTAAGAAACATAGCTGACGTCATTCGTTACGCAATGCGCGCCTTTCAAAGCGCTCTGTAAAGGTTTGTGAACTCAAATTGTGTAAAATTCTGATCCAGAAAGCAAGAAAATGAGGTTTCACAAAGGAAAAGTTAATCAGTGCCATTTCTCAACATTTGAGCTTTCTCTCGAGCGAGTGTGGGCAAGAAGTGTTTACGTTTTGGACTTTTGGACTCGAAGACAATTTATACGCACTCGTTCGTTTGAAGCTAAAAGTGTTTTGTAAAACAATATTTGTCCACGAGTTATCGAAGCAACACGCCTTGTGGATCCACAGCTATTTTGACCATGTTATGATGAAAATCATCATCAATAAAGGGACAGACATAAATATACAACTTCAATGCTAGTACCATAGTAGTTGCGTTACCTTAACACATTTGGGTCCTTGGCATTTCAACTGTTGGTCGGGTAGCCCGTCCAAGTCTAGGTCCTGGCCACAGGTAACGCCATCCCCAGCGAACCCTGGATTACACTAATGAACACACCGTAACGTTAAATGACAAGTTGGTCTCTGATATAAATGGAGAATTCTAATAGGCCATGCATCAACTGGTCACGTGACCTCGTCAATCAAAACTTTTGGCGCTTAGCCAGAAATGGAAAGAGCGAGCCAAAATTAACAACTGACACAAGTTTCACCTTAATATCTCTAAAATTGAAGCAATTATATATATTTTTAAATCTCTAAATTGAACAGTGTTGATGAGACTTGCAGTCCAAGCTCGCAAACTCTGTTAAATTTAGAGATTCCAAAAAATGAAACTTGTGCAGTTGTTACTTTTCGCTCGCTCTTTCCATTCTGGCATCCATTTTGAACTAAAGGCCAATAGGTCATGTGACCGTCGATGCAAGTGCATATTGAGTATTGGTTCCCTGACCGGAAGACTCTAAGATCGGTTTCTCACTATTAACCGTATTCTCGAGGTTATAAGGACCTAGTTCATAATTTTACTTGTCTTAAAAATGCACTCAATATACCTCGCATTCATATATGCGTCCTTTGTTCCTTGGAATGCACGTCGCTTTCTTGCTGCAGGGATTTGTCTTTGGTCCTCCCGAGCAAAATATGATTTGTCGGCACTCTCTGTAAGGATCACCATCGTACCCATCCCGACACGGACCACAGCGAAAAGAACCCTAAATGGAGAATATCTATAATTAGTACCTTGAAAATTATCTTTGGAGAACTATCAAACAATATAAACTGGGCTCTTGAAATTCGACCAGTGAATAAATTCTTCAAATGGTATGGCTTTTTTCGAGTTTCGGCCGCCATGTTGAAAGGTAACCAAGCCTTTTACCGAAATCGAGACCCCTTACAGTGACGTCAGGCAATAAAAGTATTTTAATATAACACTTTGTGAATGGCAGAAATGGAAAGAGCATGTCAAGGTTAGAAACAAAAAAAACTTTGGATTCCTATCTTAAAACTGGAGCACTGATGATTTTTTGAAGACGTTAACAGACGTTGGACAGCACTTTTTGCCATCAAGCAGCCAGCCCTAGTGCAGTATAAACGCTGTTATAATTTTCGAGATTTCAAAAATTCACCAGTGCTTCAATATTTAAGATAGGAGTCTAAAAGTTTCATTGGTTACTAACTTTGACATGCTCTTTCCATTTCTTGCATTGAAAGAGTAGTAGATGGCCAAGGCCTACAGCAAAGCTAACTCTCTGAATTTCTAACGAGACCTGAAAAAACCACGAGGGGGCTGATAAAAGCCAGGTCCCGGCTAATCCACAGATCGAATTGGAATTTAGCTGATTGAACAACGTATACTATACATTTTGAAGATGTAAAGTATCCCTCTATAGCTATGTCGTCAAATGAGGTCAACTTGGCGTGATATTCTAGGGCTAACTAGCGAATGAGACATCAACCCCCTAACTGTATCCACAATACCAACCACAGCTACTTAGTTGATATAATTATTGCATAATCATATGTTTTGATCGAGAGAGTGTGACATCACGTGCAAGTCCTCACGTGACTTTATCTTACCGGCATGTTAATACATTCAGAGTATATCGAACATCCTCCATTTTTGCCGCCTGCGCACTCGTCGATATCAGTGCAGACCTAAACTTCAAGAGAAGATTATTAGTCAATCTAATAGTTACTCAGGGGACATATTACGTGTATTCCGAAAAAAATTAATATACCTAAAAAAACAGTCTTGTTTTATAGATTAGCAAGCACCAAAAATTATTCCTAAATGACGTACTACGGAAGAGGAATATGTGGAGGATTTCGAGCTAATTTCGGAGGGGGGGAACTTCACCGTTTCAACCTTGAAATGGTATTGGTCATCCAAACAATAGCCTAACCATAAAACAATACAAATCCAAACCTAAAACAATAGCTGTCTTTATCAGTGAAGTCCAATAGGATACAACCGTAAAAACAGTGAAGTCTTACTCAATTTCGGGTATAGCTGGAATAATTAATATAAGTCCCAAAATAATGCTTCCTCTAGTAACTACTGACCCAGTTGGGAGAGTGGACCCTGGAACGAGCTGAGGAGATGGCTGTATTTCAGGTTAACACAAAGCATGAAGTTGTCCTTATGCAAACGCTCTACAGCTTATGTCCGACCTTGGAACTTCTCTAACTTTTTAAAAGATATAAACTG
>JAOWCC010000632.1:0-31519 GCA_030867875.1 Actinernus sp. WN-2022
GTTTTATATTAGCTCGCGATCAAGAATCTATTAATTTGCTCGAAAGATGGAATCTCTCCGTTTGAGATTTTACGGCACATTGAACGTTTTTAATATTAGCTCGCGATCAGAAATCTATTAAATTGCTCGAAAGATGGAATCTCTCCGTTGAGAATTTTACGGCACATTGAACGTTTTTAATATTAGCTCGCGATCAGGAATCTATTTAATTGCTCGAAAGATGGAATCTCCTCCGTTTGAGATTTTACGGCACATTGAACGTTTTTAATATTAGCTCGCGATCAGGAATCTATTAATTTGCTCGAAAGATGGAATCTCTCCGTTTGAGAATTTTACGGCCACATTGAACGTTTTTAATATTAGCTCGCGATCAGAAATCTATTAAATTGCTCGAAAGATGGAATCTCTCCGTTTGAGAATTTTACGGCACATTGAACGTTTTTAATATTAGCTCGCGATCAGAATCTATTAATTGCTCCAAGATGGAATCTCTCCGTTTGAGAATTTTACGGCACATTGAACGTTTTTAATATTAGCTCGCGATCAGGAATCTATTAATTTGCTCGAAAGATGGAATCTCTCCGTTTGAGAATTTTACGGCACATTGAACGTTTTTAATATTAGCTCGCGATCAAGGAATCTATTAATTTGCTCGAAAGATGGAATCTCTCCGTTTGACAATTTTACGGCACATTGAACGTTTTTAATATTAGCTCGCGATCAGGAATCTATTAATTTGCTCGAAAGATGGATCTCTCCGTTTGAGAATTTGACGGCACATTGAACGTTTTTAATATGGCTCGCGATCAGGAATCTATTATTTTGCTGGAAAGATGGAATCCCTCCGTTTGAGAATTTTACGGCACATTGAACGTTTTTAATATTAGCTCGCGATCAAGAATCTATTAATTTGCTCGAAAGATGGAATCTCTCCGTTTGAGAATTTTACGGCACATTGAACGTTTTTAATATTAGCTCGCGATCAGAAATCTATTAAATTGCTCGAAAGATGGAATCTCTCCGTTTGAGATTTTACGGCACATTGAACGTTTTTAATATTAGCTCGCGATCAGGAATCTATTTAATTGCTCGAAAGATGGAATCTCTCCGTTTGAGGATTTTACGGCACTTTGAACGTTTTTAATATTAGCTCGCGATCAGGAATCTATTAATTTGCTGAAAAGATGGAATCTCTCCGTTTGAGAATTTTACGGCACATTGAACGTTTTTAATATTAATTCGCGATCAGAAATCTATTAAATTGCTCGAAAGATGGAATCTCTCCGTTTGACAATTTTACGGCACATTGAACGTTTTTAATATTAGCTCGCGATCTGGAATCTATTAATTTGCTCGAAAGATGGAATCTCTCCGTTTGAGGATTTTACGGCACATTGAACGTTTTTAATTTTAGCTCGCGATCAGGAATCTATTAATTTGCTCGAAAGATGGAATCTCTCCGTTTGAGAATTTTACGCCACATTGAACGTTTTTAATATTAGCTCGCGATCACAAATCTATTAATTGCTCGAAAGATGGAATCTCTCCGTTTGAGAATTTTACGGCACATTGAACGTTTTTAATATTAGCTCGCGATCAGAAATCTATTAATTTGCTCGAAAGATGGAATCTCTCCGTTTGAGAATTTTACGGCACATTGAACGTTTTTAATATTAGCTCGCGATCAGAAATCTATTAAATTGCTCGAAAGATGGAATCTCTCCGTTTGAGAATTTTACGGCACATTGAACGTTTTTAATATTAGCTCGCGATCAGGAATCTATTTAATTGCTCGAAAGATGGAATCTCTCCGTTTGAGAATTTTACGGCACATTGAACGTTTTTAATATTAGCTCGCGATCAGGAATCTATTTAATTGCTCGAAAGATGGAATCTCTCCGTTTGAGGATTTTACGGCACATTGAACGTTTTTAATTTTAGCTCGCGATCAGGAATCTATTAATTTGCTCGAAAGATGGAATCTCTCCGTTTGAGAATTTTACGCCACATTGAAAGTTTTTAATATTAGCTCGCGATCACAAATCTATTAAATTGCTCGAAAGATGGAATCTCTCCGTTAGAATTTTACGGCACATTGAACGTTTTTAATATTAGCTCGCGATCAGGAATCTATTAATTTGCTCGAAAGATGGAATCTCTCCGTTTGAGAATTTGACGGCACATTGAACGTTTTTAATATTGGCTCGCGATCAGGAATCTATTATTTTGCTGGAAAGATGGAATCCCTCCGTTTGAGAATTTTACGGCACATTGAACGTTTTTAATATTAGCTCGCGATCAAGAATCTATTAATTTGCTCGAAAGATGGAATCTCTCCGTTTGAGAATTTTACGGCACATTGAACGTTTTTAATATTAGCTCGCGATCAGAAATCTATTAAATTGCTCGAAAGATGGAATCTCTCCGTTTGAGAATTTTACGGCACATTGAACGTTTTTAATATTAGCTCGCGATCAGGAATCTATTTAATTGCTCGAAAGATGGAATCTCTCCGTTTGAGGATTTTACGGCACTTTGAACGTTTTTAATATTAGCTCGCGATCAGGAATCTATTAATTTGCTGAAAAGATGGAATCTCTCCGTTTGAGAATTTTACGGCACATTGAACGTTTTTAATATTAATTCGCGATCAGAAATCTATTAAATTGCTCGAAAGATGGAATCTCTCCGTTTGACAATTTTACGGCACATTGAACGTTTTTAATATTAGCTCGCGATCTGGAATCTATTAATTTGCTCGAAAGATGGAATCTCTCCGTTTGAGGATTTTACGGCACATTGAACGTTTTTAATTTTAGCTCGCGATCAGGAATCTATTAATTTGCTCGAAAGATGGAATCTCTCCGTTTGAGAATTTTACGCCACATTGAACGTTTTTAATATTAGCTCGCGATCACAAATCTATTAAATTGCTCGAAAGATGGAATCTCTCCGTTTGAGAATTTTACGGCACATTGAACGTTTTTAATATTAGCTCGCGATCAGAAATCTATTAAATTGCTCCAAAGATGGAATCTCTCCGTTTGAGAATTTTACGGCACATTGAACGTTTTTAATATTAGCTCGCGATCAGGAATCTATTAATTTGCTGGAAAGATGGAATCTCTCCGTTTGAGAATTTTACGGCACATTGAACGTTTTTAATATTAGCTCGCGATCAGGAATCTATTAATTTGCTCGAAAGATGGAATCTCTCCGTTTGACAATTTTACGGCACATTGAACGTTTTTAATATTAGCTCGCGATCAGGAATCTATTAATTTGCTCGAAAGATGGAATCTCTCCGTTTGAGAATTTGACGGCACATTGAACGTTTTTAATATTGGCTCGCGATCAGGAATCTATTATTTTGCTGGAAAGATGGAATCCCTCCGTTTGAGAATTTTACGGCACATTGAACGTTTTTAATATTAGCTCGCGATCAAGAATCTATTAATTTGCTCGAAAGATGGAATCTCTCCGTTTGAGAATTTTACGGCACATTGAACGTTTTTAATATTAGCTCGCGATCAGAAATCTATTAAATTGCTCGAAAGATGGAATCTCTCCGTTTGAGAATTTTACGGCACATTGAACGTTTTTAATATTAGCTCGCGATCAGGAATCAATTAATTTGCTCGAAAGATGGAATCTCTCCGTTTGAGAATTTGACGGCACATTGAACGTTTTTAATATTGGCTCGCGATCAGGAATCTATTATTTTGCTGGAAAGATGGAATCTCTCCGTTTGAGAATTTTACGGCACATTGAACGTTTTTAATATTAGCTCGCGATCAAGAATCTATTAATTTGCTCGAAAGATGGAATCTCTCCGTTTGAGAATTTGACGGCACATTGAACGTTTTTGATATTAGCTCCCGATCAGAAATCTATTAAATTGCTCGAAAGATGGAATCTCTCCGTTTGAGAATTTTACGGCACATTGAACGTTTTTAATATTAGCTCGCGATCAGGAATCTATTTAATTGCTCGAAAGATGGAATCTCTCCGTATGAGGATTTTACGGCACTTTGAACGTTTTTAATATTAGCTCGCGATCAGGAATCTATTAATTTGCTCGAAAGATGGAATCTCTCCGTTTGAGAATTTTACGGCACATTGAACGTTTTTAATATTAATTCGCGATCAGGAATCTATTAATTTGCTCGAAAGATGGAATCTCTCCGTTTGACACTTTTACGGCACATTGAACGTTTTTAATATTAGCTCGCGATCTGGAATCTATTAATTTGCTCGAAAGATGGAATCTCTCCGTTTGACAATTTTACGGCACATTGAACGTTTTTAATATTAGCTCGCGATCAGGAATCTATTAATTTGCTCGAAAGATGGAATCTCTCCGTTTGAGAATTTGACGGCACATTGAACGTTTTTAATATTGGCTCGCGATCAGGAATCTATTATTTTGCTGGAAAGATGGAATCTCTCCGTTTGAGAATTTACGGCACATTGAACGTTTTTAATATTACCTCGCGATCAAGAATCTATTAATTTGCTCGAAAGATGGAATCTCTCCGTTTGAGAATTTTACGGCACATTGAACGTTTTTAATATTAATTCGCGATCAGGAATCTATTAATTTGCTCGAAAGATGGAATCTCTCCGTTTGACAATTTTACGGCACATTGAACGTTTTTAATATTAGCTCGCGATCAGGAATCTATTAATTTGCTCGAAAGATGGAATCTCTCCGTTTGAGAATTTTACGGCACATTGAACGTTTTTAATTTTAGCTCGCGATCACAAATCTATTAAATTGCTCGAAAGATGGAATCTCTCCGTTTGAGAATTTTACGGCACATTGAACGTTTTTAATATTAGCTCGCGATCACAAATCTATTAAATTGCTCCAAAGATGGAATCTCTCCGTTTGAGAATTTTACGGCACATTGAACGTTTTTAATATTAGCTCGCGATCAGGAATCTATTAATTTGCTGGAAAGATGGAATCTCTCCGTTTGAGAATTTTACGGCACATTGAACGTTTTTAATATTAGCTCGCGATCAGGAATCTATTAATTTGCTCGAAAGATGGAATCTCTCCGTTTGACAATTTTACGGCACATTGAACGTTTTTAATATTAGCTCGCGATCAGGAATCTATTAATTTGCTCGAAAGATGGAATCTCTCCGTTTGAGAATTTGACGGCACATTGAACGTTTTTAATATTGGCTCGCGATCAGGAATCTATTATTTTGCTGGAAAGATGGAATCCCTCCGTTTGAGAATTTTACGGCACATTGAACGTTTTTAATATTAGCTCGCGATCAAGAATCTATTAATTTGCTCGAAAGATGGAATCTCTCCGTTTGAGAATTTTACGGCACATTGAACGTTTTTAATATTAGCTCGCGATCAGAAATCTATTAAATTGCTCGAAAGATGGAATCTCTCCGTTTGAGAATTTTACGGCACATTGAACGTTTTTAATATTAGCTCGCGATCAGGAATCTATTTAATTGCTCGAAAGATGGAATCTCTCCGTTTGAGGATTTTACGGCACATTGAACGTTTTTAATTTTAGCTCGCGATCAGGAATCTATTAATTTGCTCGAAAGATGGAATCTCTCCGTTTGAGAATTTTACGCCACATTGAAAGTTTTTAATATTAGCTCGCGATCACAAATCTATTAAATTGCTCGAAAGATGGAATCTCTCCGTTTGAGAATTTTACGGCACATTGAACGTTTTTAATATTAGCTCGCGATCAGAAATCTATTAAATTGCTCCAAAGATGGAATCTCTCCGTTTGAGAATTTTACGGCACATTGAACGTTTTTAATATTAGCTCGCGATCAGGAATCTATTAATTTGCTGGAAAGATGGAATCTCTCCGTTTGAGAATTTTACGGCACATTGAACGTTTTTAATATTAGCTCGCGATCAGGAATCTATTAATTTGCTCGAAAGATGGAATCTCTCCGTTTGACAATTTTACGGCACATTGAACGTTTTTAATATTAGCTCGCGATCAGGAATCTATTAATTTGCTCGAAAGATGGAATCTCTCCGTTTGAGAATTTGACGGCACATTGAACGTTTTTAATATTGGCTCGCGATCAGGAATCTATTATTTTGCTGGAAAGATGGAATCCCTCCGTTTGAGAATTTTACGGCACATTGAACGTTTTTAATATTAGCTCGCGATCAAGAATCTATTAATTTGCTCGAAAGATGGAATCTCTCCGTTTGAGAATTTTACGGCACATTGAACGTTTTTAATATTAGCTCGCGATCAGAAATCTATTAAATTGCTCGAAAGATGGAATCTCTCCGTTTGAGAATTTTACGGCACATTGAACGTTTTTAATATTAGCTCGCGATCAGGAATCTATTTAATTGCTCGAAAGATGGAATCTCTCCGTTTGAGGATTTTACGGCACTTTGAACGTTTTTAATATTAGCTCGCGATCAGGAATCTATTAATTTGCTGAAAAGATGGAATCTCTCCGTTTGAGAATTTTACGGCACATTGAACGTTTTTAATATTAATTCGCGATCAGAAATCTATTAAATTGCTCGAAAGATGGAATCTCTCCGTTTGACAATTTTACGGCACATTGAACGTTTTTAATATTAGCTCGCGATCTGGAATCTATTAATTTGCTCGAAAGATGGAATCTCTCCGTTTGAGGATTTTACGGCACATTGAACGTTTTTAATTTTAGCTCGCGATCAGGAATCTATTAATTTGCTCGAAACATGGAATCTCTCCGTTTGAGAATTTTACGCCACATTGAACGTTTTTAATATTAGCTCGCGATCACAAATCTATTAAATTGCTCGAAAGATGGAATCTCTCCGTTTGAGAATTTTACGGCACATTGAACGTTTTTAATATTAGCTCGCGATCAGAAATCTATTAAATTGCTCCAAAGATGGAATCTCTCCGTTTGAGAATTTTACGGCACATTGAACGTTTTTAATATTAGCTCGCGATCAGGAATCTATTAATTTGCTCGAAAGATGGAATCTCTCCGTTTGAGAATTTGACGGCACATTGAACGTTTTTAATATTGGCTCGCGATCAGGAATCTATTATTTTTGCTGGAAAGATGGAATCCCTCCGTTTGAGAATTTTACGGCACATTGAACGTTTTTAATATTAGCTCGCGATCAAGAATCTATTAATTTGCTCGAAAGATGGAATCTCTCCGTTTGAGAATTTTACGGCACATTGAACGTTTTTAATATTAGCTCGCGATCAGAAATCTATTAAATTGCTCGAAAGATGGAATCTCTCCGTTTGAGAATTTTACGGCACATTGAACGTTTTTAATATTAGCTCGCGATCAGGAATCTATTTAATTGCTCGAAAGATGGAATCTCTCCGTTTGAGGATTTTACGGCACTTTGAACGTTTTTAATATTAGCTCGCGATCAGGAATCTATTAATTTGCTGAAAAGATGGAATCTCTGCGTTTGAGAATTTTACGGCACATTGAACGTTTTTAATATTAATTCGCGATCAGGAATCTATTAATTTGCTCGAAAGATGGAATCTCTCCGTTTGACAATTTTACGGCACATTGAACGTTTTTAATATTAGCTCGCGATCTGGAATCTATTAATTTGCTCGAAAGATGGAATCTCTCCGTTTGACAATTTTACGGCACATTGAACGTTTTTAATATTAGCTCGCGATCAGGAATCTATTAATTTGCTCGAAAGATGGAATCTCTCCGTTTGACAATTTGACGGCACATTGAACGTTTTTAATATTGGCTCGCGATCAGGAATCTATTATTTTGCTGGAAAGATGGAATCTCTCCGTTTGAGAATTTTACGGCACATTGAACGTTTTTAATATTACCTCGCGATCAAGAATCTATTAATTTGCTCGAAAGATGGAATCTCTCTGTTTGAGAATTTTACGGCACATTGAACGTTTTTAATATTAATTCGCGATCAGGAATCTATTAATTTGCTCGAAAGATGGAATCTCTCCGTTTGACAATTTTACGGCACATTGAACGTTTTTAATATTAGCTCGCGATCAGGAATCTATTCATTTGCTCGAAAGATGGAATCTCTCCGTTTGACAATTTTACGGCACATTGAACGTTTTTAATATTAGCTCGCGATCAGGAATATATTAATTTGCTCGAAAGATGGAATCTCTCCGTTTGAGAATTTCACGGCACATTGAACGTTTTTAATATTGGCTCGCGGTCAGGAATCTATTAATTTGCTCGAAAGATGGAATCTCTCCGTTTGAGAATTTTACGGCACATTGAACGTTTTTAATTTTAGCTCGCGATCAAGAATCTATTAATTTGCTCGAAAGATGGAATCTCTCCGTTTGAGAATTTTACGGCACATTGAACGTTTTTAATTTTAGCTCGCGATCAGGAATCTATTAATTTGCTCGAAAGATGGAATCTCTCCGTTTGAGAATTTTACGGCACATTGAACGTTTTTAATATTAGCTCGCGATCACAAATCTATTAAATTGCTCGAAAGATGGAATCTCTCCGTTTGAGAATTTTACGGCACATTGAACGTTTTTAATATTAGCTCGCGATCAGGAATCTATTAAATTGCTCCAAAGATGGAATCTCTCCGTTTGAGGATTTTACGGCACATTGAACGTTTTTAATATTAGCTCGCGATCAGGAATCTATTAAATTGCTCGAAAGATGAAATCTCTCCGTTTGAGGATTTTACGGCACATTGAACGTTTTTAATATTAGCTCGCGATCAGGAATCTATTTAATTGCTCGAAAGATGGAATCTCAGCGTTTGAGGATTTTACGGCACATTGAACGTTTTTAATATTAGCTCGCGATCAGGAATCTATTAATTTGCTCGAAAGATGGAATCTCTCCGTTTGAGAATTTTACGGCACATTGAACGTTTTTAATATTAGCTCGCGATCAGGAATCTATTTAATTTCTCGAAAGATGGAATCTCTCCGTTTGAGGATTTTACGGCACATTGAACGTTTTTAATATTAGCTCGCGATCAGGAATCGTTTAATTTGCTCGAAAGATGGAATCTCTCCGTTTGACAATTTTACGGCACATTGAACGTTTTTAATATTAATTCGCGATCAGGAATCTATTAATTTGCTCGAAAGATGGAATCTCTCCGTTTGACAATTTTACGGCACATTGAACGTTTTTAATATTAGCTCGCGATCAGGAATCTATTAATTTGCTCGAAAGATGGAATCTCTCCGTTTGAGAATTTGACGGCACATTGAACGTTTTTAATATTGGCTCGCGATCAGGAATCTATTAATTTGCTGGAAAGATGGAATCTCTCCGTTTGAGAATTTTACGGCACATTGAACGTTTTTAATTTTAGCTCGCGATCAAGAATCTATTAATTTGCTCGAAAGATGGAATCTCTCCGTTTGAGAATTTTACGGCACATTGAACGTTTTTAATTTTAGCTCGCGATCAGGAATCTATTAATTTGCTCGAAAGATGGAATCTCTCCGTTTGAGAATTTTACGGCACATTGAACGTTTTTAATATTAGCTCGCGATCACAAATCTATTAAATTGCTCGAAAGATGGAATCTCTCCGTTTGAGAATTTTACGGCACATTGAACGTTTTTAATATTAGCTCGCGATCAGGAATCTATTAAATTGCTCCAAAGATGGAATCTCTCCGTTTGAGGATTTTACGGCACATTGAACGTTTTTAATATTAGCTCGCGATCAGGAATCTATTAAATTGCTCGAAAGATGAAATCTCTCCGTTTGAGGATTTTACGGCACATTGAACGTTTTTAATATTAGCTCGCGATCAGGAATCTATTTAATTGCTCGAAAGATGGAATCTCAGCGTTTGAGGATTTTACGGCACATTGAACGTTTTTAATATTAGCTCGCGATCAGGAATCTATTAATTTGCTCGAAAGATGGAATCTCTCCGTTTGAGAATTTTACGGCACATTGAACGTTTTTAATATTAGCTCGCGATCAGGAATCTATTTAATTTCTCGAAAGATGGAATCTCTCCGTTTGAGGATTTTACGGCACATTGAACGTTTTTAATATTAGCTCGCGATCAGGAATCGTTTAATTTGCTCGAAAGATGGAATCTCTCCGTTTGACAATTTTACGGCACATTGAACGTTTTTAATATTAATTCGCGATCAGGAATCTATTAATTTGCTCGAAAGATGGAATCTCTCCGTTTTGACAATTTTACGGCACATTGAACGTTTTTAATATTAGCTCGCGATCAGGAATCTATTAATTTGCTCGAAAGATGGAATCTCTCCGTTTGAGAATTTGACGGCACATTGAACGTTTTTAATATTGGCTCGCGATCAGGAATCTATTAATTTGCTGGAAAGATGGAATCTCTCCGTTTGAGAATTTTACGGCACATTGAACGTTTTTAATTTTAGCTCGCGATCAGCAATCTATTAATTTGCTCGAAAGATGGAATCTCTCCGTTTGAGAATTTTACGGCACATTGAACGTTTTTAATATTAGCTCGCTATATCTATTAGCACACTATATCTATTAAATTGCTCGAAAGATGGAATCTCTCCGTTTGAGAATTTTACGGCACATTGAACGTTTTTAATATTAGCTCGCGATCAGGAATCTATTAATTTGCTCGAAAGATGGAATCTCTCCGTTTGAGAATTTTACGGCACATTGAACGTTTTTAATATTAATTCGCGATCAGGAATCTATTAATTTGCTCGAAAGATGGAATCTCTCCGTTTGACAATTTTACGGCACATTGAACGTTTTTAATATTAGCTCGCGATCAGGAATCTATTAATTTGCTCGAAAGATGGAATCTCTCCGTTTGACAATTTTACGGCACATTGAACGTTTTTTAATATTAGCTCGCGATCAGGAATCTATTAATTTGCTCGAAAGATGGAATCTCTCCGTTTGAGAATTTGACGGCACATTGAACGTTTTTAATATTGGCTCGCGATCAGGAATCTATTATTTTGCTGGAAAGATGGAATCTCTCCGTTGAGAATTTTACGGCACATTGAACGTTTTTAATATTAGCTCGCGATCAAGAATCTATTAATTTGCTCGAAAGATGGAATCTCTCCGTTTGAGAATTTTACGGCACATTGAACGTTTTTAATATTAGCTCGCGATCAGAAATCTATTAAATTGCTCGAAAGATGGAATCTCTCCGTTTTAGAATTTTACGGCACATTGAACGTTTTTTAATATTAGCTCGCGATCAGGAATCTATTTAATTGCTCGAAAGATGGAAGTTCTCCGTTTGAGGATTTTACGGCACTTTGAACGTTTTTTAATATTAGCTCGCGATCAGGAATCTATTAATTTGCTCGAAAGATGGAATCTCTCCGTTTGACAATTTTACGGCACATTGAACGTTTTTAATATTAGCTCGCGATCTGGAATCTATTAATTTGCTCGAAAGATGGAATCTCTCCGTTTGACAATTTGACGGCACATTGAACGTTTTTAATAGTGGCTCGCGATCAGGAATCTATTATTTTGCTGGAAAGATGGAATCTCTCCGTTTGAGAATTTTACGGCACATTGAAGGTTTTTTAATATTACCTCGCGATCAAGAATCTATTAATTTGCTCGAAAGATGGAATCTCTCCGTTTGAGAATTTTACGGCACATTGAACGTTTTTAATATTAATTCGCGATCAGGAATCTATTAATTTGCTCGAAAGATGGAATCTCTGCCGTTTGACAATTTTACGGCACATTGAACGTTTTTAATATTAGCTCGCGATCAGGAATCTATTAATTTGCTGGAAAGATGGAATCTCTCCGTTTGAGAATTTTACGGCACATTGAACGTTTTTAATTTTAGCTCGCGATCAAGAATCTATTAATTTGCTCGAAAGATGGAATCTCTCCGTTTGAGAATTTTACGGCACATTGAACGTTTTTAATATTAGCTCGCTATATCTATTAGCACACTATATCTATTAAATTGCTCGAAAGATGGAATCTCTCCGTTTGAGAATTTTACGGCACATTGAACGTTTTTAATATTAGCTCGCGATCAGGAATCTATTAAATTGCTCGAAAGATGGAATCTCTCCGTTTGAGGATTTTACGGCACAGTGAACGTTTTTAATATTAGCTCGCGATCAGGAATCTATTAATTTCCTCGAAAGATGGAATCTCTCCGTTTGGGAATTTTACGGCACATTGAACGTTTTTAATTTTAGCTTGCGATCAGGAATCTATTAATTTGCTCGAAAGATGGAATCTCTCCGTTTGAGGATTTTTAGGCACATTGAACGTTTTTAATATTGGCTCGCGATCAGGAATCTATTATTTTGCTGGAAAGATGGAATCTCTCCGTTTGAGAATTTTACGGCACATTGAACGTTTTTAATATTACCTCGCGATCAAGAATCTATTAATTTGCTCGAAAGATGGAATCTCTCTGTTTGAGAATTTTACGGCACATTGAACGTTTTTAATATTAATTCGCGATCAGGAATCTATTAATTTGCTCGAAAGATGGAATCTCTCCGTTTGACAATTTTACGGCACATTGAACGTTTTTAATATTAGCTCGCGATCAGGAATCTATTCATTTGCTCGAAAGATGGAATCTCTCCGTTTGACAATTTTACGGCACATTGAACGTTTTTAATATTAGCTCGCGATCAGGAATATATTAATTTGCTCGAAAGATGGAATCTCTCCGTTTTGAGAATTTCACGGCACATTGAACGTTTTTAATATTGGCTCGCGGTCAGGAATCTATTAATTTGCTCGAAAGATGGAATCTCTCCGTTTGAGAATTTTACGGCACATTGAACGTTTTTAATTTTAGCTCGCGATCAAGAATCTATTAATTTGCTCGAAAGATGGAATCTCTCCGTTTGAGAATTTTACGGCACATTGAACGTTTTTTAATTTTAGCTCGCGATCAGGAATCTATTAATTTGCTCGAAAGATGGAATCTCTCCGTTTGAGAATTTTACGGCACATTGACGTTTTTAATATTAGCTCGCGATCACAAATCTATTAAATTGCTCGAAGATGGAATCTCTCCGTTTGAGAATTTTACGGCACATTGAACGTTTTTAATATTAGCTCGCGATCAGGAATCTATTAAATTGCTCCAAAGATGGAATCTCTCCGTTTGAGGATTTTACGGCACATTGAACGTTTTTAATATTAGCTCGCGATCAGGAATCTATTAAATTGCTCGAAAGATGAAATCTCTCCGTTTGAGGATTTTACGGCACATTGAACGTTTTTTAATATTAGCTCGCGATCAGGAATCTATTTAATTGCTCGAAAGATGGAATCTCAGCGTTTGAGGATTTTACGGCACATTGAACGTTTTTAATATTAGCTCGCGATCAGGAATCTATTAATTTGCTCGAAAGATGGAATCTCTCCGTTTGAGAATTTTACGGCACATTGAACGTTTTTAATATTAGCTCGCGATCAGGAATCTATTTAATTTCTCGAAAGATGGAATCTCTCCGTTTGAGGATTTTTACGGCACATTGAACGTTTTTAATATTAGCTCGCGATCAGGAATCGTTTAATTTGCTCGAAAGATGGAATCTCTCCGTTTGACAATTTTACGGCACATTGAACGTTTTTAATATTAATTCGCGATCAGGAATCTATTAATTTGCTCGAAAGATGGAATCTCTCCGTTTGACAATTTTACGGCACATTGAACGTTTTTAATATTAGCTCGCGATCAGGAATCTATTAATTTGCTCGAAAGATGGAATCTCTCCGTTTGAGAATTTGACGGCACATTGAACGTTTTTAATATTGGCTCGCGATCAGGAATCTATTAATTTGCTGGAAAGATGGAATCTCTCCGTTTGAGAATTTTACGGCACATTGAACGTTTTTAATTTTAGCTCGCGATCAGCAATCTATTAATTTGCTCGAAAGATGGAATCTCTCCGTTTGAGAATTTTACGGCACATTGAACGTTTTTAATATTAGCTCGCTATATCTATTAGCACACTATATCTATTAAATTGCTCGAAAGATGGAATCTCTCCGTTTGAGAATTTTACGGCACATTGAACGTTTTTAATATTAGCTCGCGATCAGGAATCTATTAATTTGCTCGAAAGATGGAATCTCTCCGTTTGAGAATTTTACGGCACATTGAACGTTTTTAATATTAATTCGCGATCAGGAATCTATTAATTTGCTCGAAAGATGGAATCTCTCCGTTTGACAATTTTACGGCACATTGAACGTTTTTAATATTAGCTCGCGATCAGGAATCTATTAATTTGCTCGAAAGATGGAATCTCTCCGTTTGACAATTTTACGGCACATTGAACGTTTTTAATATTAGCTCGCGATCAGGAATCTATTAATTTGCTCGAAAGATGGAATCTCTCCGTTTGAGAATTTGACGGCACATTGAACGTTTTTAATATTGGCTCGCGATCAGGAATCTATTATTTTGCTGGAAAGATGGAATCTCTCCGTTTGAGAATTTTACGGCACATTGAACGTTTTTAATATTAGCTCGCGATCAAGAATCTATTAATTTGCTCGAAAGATGGAATCTCTCCGTTTGAGAATTTTACGGCACATTGAACGTTTTTAATATTAGCTCGCGATCAGAAATCTATTAAATTGCTCGAAAGATGGAATCTCTCCGTTTTAGAATTTTACGGCACATTGAACGTTTTTAATATTAGCTCGCGATCAGGAATCTATTTAATTGCTCGAAAGATGGAAGTTCTCCGTTTGAGGATTTTACGGCACTTTGAACGTTTTTAATATTAGCTCGCGATCAGGAATCTATTAATTTGCTCGAAAGATGGAATCTCTCCGTTTGACAATTTTACGGCACATTGAACGTTTTTAATATTAGCTCGCGATCTGGAATCTATTAATTTGCTCGAAAGATGGAATCTCTCCGTTTGACAATTTGACGGCACATTGAACGTTTTTAATAGTGGCTCGCGATCAGGAATCTATTATTTTGCTGGAAAGATGGAATCTCTCCGTTTGAGAATTTTACGGCACATTGAAGGTTTTTAATATTACCTCGCGATCAAGAATCTATTAATTTGCTCGAAAGATGGAATCTCTCCGTTTGAGAATTTTACGGCACATTGAACGTTTTTAATATTAATTCGCGATCAGGAATCTATTAATTTGCTCGAAAGATGGAATCTCTCCGTTTGACAATTTTACGGCACATTGAACGTTTTTAATATTAGCTCGCGATCAGGAATCTATTAATTTGCTGGAAAGATGGAATCTCTCCGTTTGAGAATTTTACGGCACATTGAACGTTTTTAATTTTAGCTCGCGATCAAGAATCTATTAATTTGCTCGAAAGATGGAATCTCTCCGTTTGAGAATTTTACGGCACATTGAACGTTTTTAATATTAGCTCGCTATATCTATTAGCACACTATATCTATTAAATTGCTCGAAAGATGGAATCTCTCCGTTTGAGAATTTTACGGCACATTGAACGTTTTTAATATTAGCTCGCGATCAGGAATCTATTAAATTGCTCGAAAGATGGAATCTCTCCGTTTGAGGATTTTACGGCACATTGAACGTTTTTAATATTAGCTCGCGATCAGGAATCTATTAATTTCCTCGAAAGATGGAATCTCTCCGTTTGGGAATTTTACGGCACATTGAACGTTTTTAATTTTAGCTTGCGATCAGGAATCTATTAATTTGCTCGAAAGATGGAATCTCTCCGTTTGAGGATTTTTAGGCACATTGAACGTTTTTAATATTAGCTCGCGATCAGGAATCTATTAATTTCCTCGAAAGATGGAATCTCTCCGTTTGAGAATTTTACGGCACATTGAACGTTTTTAATATTAGCTCGCGAATCAGGAATCTATTAATTTGCTCGAAAGATGGAATCTCTCCGTTTGAGAATTTGACGGCACATTGAACGTTTTTAATATTGCCTCGCGATCAGGAATCTATTATTTTGCTGGAAAGATGGAATCTCTCCGTTTGAGAATTTTACGGCACATTGAACGTTTTTGATATTAGCTCGCGATCAAGAATCTATTAATTTGCTCGAAAGATGGAATCTCTCCGTTTGAGAATTTTACGGCACATTGAACGTTTTTAATATTAGCTCGCGATCAGAAATCTATTAAATTGCTCCAAAGATGGAATCTCTCCGTTTGAGAATTTTACGGCACATTGAACGTTTTTAATATTAGCTCGCGATCAGAAATCTATTAAATTGCTCCAAAGATGGAATCTCTCCGTTTGAGAATTTTACGGCACATTGAACGTTTTTAATATTAGCTCGCGATCAGAAATCTATTAAATTGCTCCAAAGATGGAATCTCTCCGTTTGAGAATTTTACGGCACATTGAACGTTTTTAATATTAGCTCGCGATCAGAAATCTATTAAATTGCTCGAAAGATGGAATCTCTCCGTTTGAGAATTTTACGGCACATTGAACGTTTTTAATATTAGTTCGTGATCAGGAATCTATTTAATTGCTCGAAAGATGGAATCTCTCCGTTTGAGGATTTTACGGCACATTGAACGTTTTTAATATTAGCTCGCGATCAGGAATCTATTATTTTGCTGGAAAGATGGAATCTCTCCGTTTGAGAATTTTACGGCACATTGAACGTTTTTAATATTAGCTCGCGATCAAGAATCTATTAATTTGCTCGAAAGATGGAATCTCTCCGTTTGAGAATTTTACGGCACATTGAACGTTTTTAATATTAGCTCGCGATCAGAAATCTATTAAATTGCTCCAAAGATGGAATCTCTCCGTTTGAGAATTTTACGGCACATTGAACGTTTTTAATATTAGCTCGCGATCAGAAATCTATTAAATTGCTCCAAAGATGGAATCTCTCCGTTTGAGAATTTTACGGCACATTGAACGTTTTTAATATTAGCTCGCGATCAGGAATCTATTAATTTGCTGGAAAGATGGAATCTCTCCGTTTGAGAATTTTACGGCACATTGAACGTTTTTAATATTAGCTCGCGATCAGGAATCTATTAATTTGCTGGAAAGATGGAATCTCTCCGTTTGAGAATTTTACGGCACATTGAACGTTTTTAATATTAGCTCGCGATCAGAAATCTATTAAATTGCTCGAAAGATGGAATCTCTCCGTTTGAGAATTTTACGGCACATTGAACGTTTTTAATATTAGTTCGTGATCAGGAATCTATTTAATTGCTCGAAAGATGGAATCTCTCCGTTTGAGGATTTTACAGCACATTGAACGTTTTTAATATTAGCTCGCGATCAGGAATCTATTAATTTGCTCGAAAGATGGAATCTCTCCGTTTGAGAATTTTACGGCACATTGAACGTTTTTAATATTAATTCGCGATCAGGAATCTATTAATTTGCTCGAAAGATGGAATCTCTCCGTTTGACAATTTTACGGCACATTGAACGTTTTTAATATTAGCTCGCGATCAGGAATCTATTAATTTGCTCGAAAGATGGAATCTCTCCGTTTGAGAATTTGACGGCACATTGAACGTTTTTAATATTGGCTCGCGATCAGGAATCTATTATTTTGCTGGAAAGATGGAATCTCTCCGTTTGAGAATTTTACGGCACATTGAACGTTTTTAATATTAGCTCGCGATCAAGAATCTATTAATTTGCTCGAAAGATGGAATCTCTCCGTTTGAGAATTTTACGGCACATTGAACGTTTTTAATATTAGCTCGCGATCAGAAATCTATTAAATTGCTCGAAAGATGGAATCTCTCCGTTTTAGAATTTTACGGCACATTGAACGTTTTTAATATTAGCTCGCGATCAGGAATCTATTTAATTGCTCGAAAGATGGAATCTCTCCGTTTGAGAATTTTACGGCACATTGAACGTTTTTAATATTACCTCGCGATCAAGAATCTATTAATTTGCTCGAAAGATGGAATCTCTCCGTTTGAGAATTTTACGGCACATTGAACGTTTTTAATATTAATTCGCGATCAGGAATCTATTAATTTGCTCGAAAGATGGAATCTCTCCGTTTGACAATTTTACGGCACATTGAACGTTTTTAATATTAGCTCGCGATCAGGAATCTATTAATTTGCTGGAAAGATGGAATCCCTCCGTTTGAGAATTTTACGGCACATTGAACGTTTTTAATTTTAGCTCGCGATCAAGAATCTATTAATTTGCTCGAAAGATGGAATCTCTCCGTTTGAGAATTTTACGGCACATTGAACGTTTTTAATTTTAGCTCGCGATCAGGAATCTATTAATTTGCTCGAAAGATGGAATCTCTCCGTTTGAGAATTTTACGGCACATTGAACGTTTTTAATATTAGCTCGCGATCAAGAATCTATTAATTTGCTCGAAAGATGGAATCTCTCCGTTTGAGAATTTTACGGCACATTGAACGTTTTTAATATTAGCTCGCGATCAGAAATCTATTAAATTGCTCCAAAGATGGAATCTCTCCGTTTGAGAATTTTACGGCACATTGAACGTTTTTAATATTAGCTCGCGATCAGAAATCTATTAAATTGCTCCAAAGATGGAATCTCTCCGTTTGAGAATTTTACGGCACATTGAACGTTTTTAATATTAGATCGCGATCAGGAATCTATTAATTTGCTGGAAAGATGGAATCTCTCCGTTTGAGAATTTTACGGCACATTGAACGTTTTTAATATTAGCTCGCGATCAGAAATCTATTAAATTGCTCCAAAGATGGAATCTCTCCGTTTGAGAATTTTACGGCACATTGAACGTTTTTAATATTAGCTCGCGATCAGGAATCTATTAATTTGCTGGAAAGATGGAATCTCTCCGTTTGAGAATTTTACGGCACATTGAACGTTTTTAATATTAGCTCGCGATCAGGAATCTATTAATTTGCTGGAAAGATGGAATCTCTCCGTTTGAGAATTTTACGGCACATTGAACGTTTTTAATATTAGCTCGCGATCAGAAATCTATTAAATTGCTCGAAAGATGGAATCTCTCCGTTTGAGAATTTTACGGCACATTGAACGTTTTTAATATTAGTTCGTGATCAGGAATCTATTTAATTGCTCGAAAGATGGAATCTCTCCGTTTGAGGATTTTACAGCACATTGAACGTTTTTAATATTAGCTCGCGATCAGGAATCTATTAATTTGCTCGAAAGATGGAATCTCTCCGTTTGAGAATTTTACGGCACATTGAACGTTTTTAATATTAATTCGCGATCAGGAATCTATTAATTTGCTCGAAAGATGGAATCTCTCCGTTTGACAATTTTACGGCACATTGAACGTTTTTAATATTAGCTCGCGATCAGGAATCTATTAATTTGCTCGAAAGATGTAATCTCTCCGTTTCACAATTTTACGGCACATTGAACGTTTTTAATATTAGCTCGCGATCAGGAATCTATTAATTTGCTCGAAAGATGGAATCTCTCCGTTTGACAATTTTACGGCACATTGAACGTTTTTAATATTAGCTCGCGATCAGGAATCTATTAATTTGCTGGAAAGATGGAATCTCTCCGTTTGAGAATTTTACGGCACATTGAACGTTTTTAATTTTAGCTCGGGTTCAAGAATCTATTAATTTGCTCGAAAGATGGAATCTCTCCGTTTGAGAATTTTACGGCACATTGAACGTTTTTAATATTAGCTCGCTATATCTATTAGCACACTATATCTATTAAATTGCTCGAAAGATGGAATCTCTCCGTTTGAGAATTTTACGGCACATTGAACGTTTTTAATATTAGCTCGCGATCAGGAATCTATTAAATTGCTCGAAAGATGGAATCTCTCCGTTTGAGGATTTTACGGCACATTGAACGTTTTTAATATTAGCTCGCGATCAGGAATCTATTAATTTCCTCGAAAGATGGAATCTCTCCGTTTGGGAATTTTACGGCACATTGAACGTTTTTAATTTTAGCTTGCGATCAGGAATCTATTAATTTGCTCGAAAGATGGAATCTCTCCGTTTGAGGATTTTTAGGCACATTGAACGTTTTTAATATTAGCTCGCGATCAGGAATCTATTAATTTCCTCGAAAGATGGAATCTCTCCGTTTGAGAATTTTACGGCACATTGAACGTTTTTAATATTAGCTCGCGAATCAGGAATCTATTAAATTGCTCGAAAGATGGAATCTCTCCGTTTGAGGATTTTACGGCACATTGAACGTTTTTAATATTGGCTCGCGATCAGGAATCTATTATTTTGCTCGAAAGATGGAATCTCTCCGTTTGAGAATTTGACGGCACATTGAACGTTTTTAATATTGGCTCGCGATCAGGAATCTATTATTTTGCTGGAAAGATGGAATCTCTCCGTTTGAGAATTTTACGGCACATTGAACGTTTTTGATATTAGCTCGCGATCAAGAATCTATTAATTTGCTCGAAAGATGGAATCTCTCCGTTTGAGAATTTTACGGCACATTGAACGTTTTTAATATTAGCTCGCGATCAGCAATCTATTAAATTGCTCCAAAGATGGAATCTCTCCGTTTGAGAATTTTACGGCACATTGAACGTTTTTAATATTAGCTCGCGATCAGAAATCTATTAAATTGCTCCAAAGATGGAATCTCTCCGTTTGAGAATTTTACGGCACATTGAACGTTTTTAATATTAGCTCGCGATCAGAAATCTATTAAATTGCTCCAAAGATGGAATCTCTCCGTTTGAGAATTTTACGGCACATTGAACGTTTTTAATATTAGCTCGCGATCAGAAATCTATTAAATTGCTCGAAAGATGGAATCTCTCCGTTTGAGAATTTTACGGCACATTGAACGTTTTTAATATTAGTTCGTGATCAGGAATCTATTTAATTGCTCGAAAGATGGAATCTCTCCGTTTGAGGATTTTACGGCACATTGAACGTTTTTAATATTAGCTCGCGATCAGGAATCTATTATTTTGCTGGAAAGATGGAATCTCTCCGTTTGAGAATTTTACGGCACATTGAACGTTTTTAATATTAGCTCGCGATCAAGAATCTATTAATTTGCTCGAAAGATGGAATCTCTCCGTTTGAGAATTTTACGGCACATTGAACGTTTTTAATATTAGCTCGCGATCAGAAATCTATTAAATTGCTCCAAAGATGGAATCTCTCCGTTTGAGAATTTTACGGCACATTGAACGTTTTTAATATTAGCTCGCGATCAGAAATCTATTAAATTGCTCCAAAGATGGAATCTCTCCGTTTGAGAATTTTACGGCACATTGAACGTTTTTAATATTAGCTCGCGATCAGGAATCTATTAATTTGCTGGAAAGATGGAATCTCTCCGTTTGAGAATTTTACGGCACATTGAACGTTTTTAATATTAGCTCGCGATCAGGAATCTATTATTTTGCTGGAAAGATGGAATCTCTCCGTTTGAGAATTTTACGGCACATTGAACGTTTTTAATATTAGCTCGCGATCAGAAATCTATTAAATTGCTCGAAAGATGGAATCTCTCCGTTTGAGAATTTTACGGCACATTGAACGTTTTTAATATTAGTTCGTGATCAGGAATCTATTTAATTGCTCGAAAGATGGAATCTCTCCGTTTGAGGATTTTACAGCACATTGAACGTTTTTAATATAAGCTCGCGATCAGGAATCTATTAATTTGCTCGAAAGATGGAATCTCTCCGTTTGAGAATTTTACGGCACATTGAACGTTTTTAATATTAATTCGCGATCAGGAATCTATTAATTTGCTCGAAAGATGGAATCTCTCCGTTTGACAATTTTACGGCACATTGAACGTTTTTAATATTAGCTCGCGATCAGGAATCTATTAATTTGCTCGAAAGATGGAATCTCTCCGTTTGAGAATTTGACGGCACATTGAACGTTTTTAATATTGGCTCGCGATCAGGAATCTATTATTTTGCTGGAAAGATGGAATCTCTCCGTTTGAGAATTTTACGGCACATTGAACGTTTTTAATATTAGCTCGCGATCAAGAATCTATTAATTTGCTCGAAAGATGGAATCTCTCCGTTTGAGAATTTTACGGCACATTGAACGTTTTTAATATTAGCTCGCGATCAGAAATCTATTAAATTGCTCGAAAGATGGAATCTCTCCGTTTTAGAATTTTACGGCACATTGAACGTTTTTAATATTAGCTCGCGATCAGGAATCTATTTAATTGCTCGAAAGATGGAAGCTCTCCGTTTGAGGATTTTACGGCAATTTGAACGTTTTTAATATTAGCTCGCGATCAGGAATCTATTAATTTGCTCGAAAGATGGAATCTCTCCGTTTGAGAATTTTACGGCACATTGAACGTTTTTAATATTAATTCGCGATCAGGAATCTATTAATTTGCTCGAAAGATGGAATCTCTCCGTTTGACAATTTTACGGCACATTGAACGTTTTTAATATTAGCTCGCGATCTGGAATCTATTAATTTGCTCGAAAGATGGAATCTCTCCGTTTGACAATTTTACGGCACATTGAACGTTTTTAATATTAGCTCGCGATCAGGAATCTATTATTTTGCTGGAAAGATGGAATCTCTCCGTTTGAGAATTTTACGGCACATTGAACGTTTTTAATATTACCTCGCGATCAAGAATCTATTAATTTGCTCGAAAGATGGAATCTCTCCGTTTGAGAATTTTACGGCACATTGAACGTTTTTAATATTAATTCGCGATCAGGAATCTATTAATTTGCTCGAAAGATGGAATCTCTCCGTTTGACAATTTTACGGCACATTGAACGTTTTTAATATTAGCTCGCGATCAGGAATCTATTAATTTGCTGGAAAGATGGAATCTCTCCGTTTGAGAATTTTACGGCACATTGAACGTTTTTAATTTTAGCTCGCGATCAAGAATCTATTAATTTGCTCGAAAGATGGAATCTCTCCGTTTGAGAATTTTACGGCACATTGAACGTTTTTAATTTTAGCTCGCGATCAGGAATCTATTAATTTGCTCGAAAGATGGAATCTCTCCGTTTGAGAATTTTACGGCACATTGAACGTTTTTAATATTAGCTCGCGATCAAGAATCTATTAATTTGCTCGAAAGATGGAATCTCTCCGTTTGAGAATTTTACGGCACATTGAACGTTTTTAATATTAGCTCGCGATCAGAAATCTATTAAATTGCTCCAAAGATGGAATCTCTCCGTTTGAGAATTTTACGGCACATTGAACGTTTTTAATATTAGATCGCGATCAGGAATCTATTAATTTGCTCGAAAGATGGAATCTCTCCGTTTGACAATTTTACGGCACATTGAACGTTTTTAATATTAGCTCGCGATCAGGAATCTATTAATTTGCTCGAAAGATGGAATCTCTCCGTTTCACAATTTTACGGCACATTGAACGTTTTTAATATTAGCTCGCGATCAGGAATCTATTAATTTGCTCGAAAGATGGAATCTCTCCGTTTGAGAATTTGACGGCACATTGAACGTTTTTAATATTGGCTCGCGATCAGGAATCTATTATTTTGCTGGAAAGATGGAATCTCTCCGTTTGAGAATTTTACGGCACATTGAACGTTTTTAATATTAGCTCGCGATCAAGAATCTATTAATTTGCTCGAAAGATGGAATCTCTCCGTTTGAGAATTTTACGGCACATTGAACGTTTTTAATATTAGCTCGCGATCAGAAATCTATTAAATTGCTTGAAAGATGGAATCTCTCCGTTTTAGAATTTTACGGCACATTGAACGTTTTTAATATTAGCTCGCGATCAGGAATCTATTTAATTGCTCGAAAGATGGAAGCTCTCCGTTTGAGGATTTTACGGCACTTTGAACGTTTTTAATATTAGCTCGCGATCAGGAATCTATTAATTTGCTCGAAAGATGGAATCTCTCCGTTTGAGAATTTTACGGCACATTGAACGTTTTTAATTTTAACTCGCGATCAGGAATCTATTAATTTGCTCGAAAGATGGAATCTCTCCGTTTGAGAATTTTACGGCACATTGAACGTTTTTAATATTAGCTCGCTATATCTATTAGCACACTATATCTATTAAATTGCTCGAAAGATGGAATCTCTCCGTTTGAGAATTTTACGGCACATTGAACGTTTTTAATATTAGCTCGCGATCAGGAATCTATTAAATTGCTCGAAAGATGGAATCTCTCCGTTTGAGGATTTTACGGCACATTGAACGTTTTTAATATTAGCTCGCGATCAGGAATCTATTAATTTCCTCGAAAGATGGAATCTCTCCGTTTGGGAATTTTACGGCACATTGAACGTTTTTAATTTTAGCTTGCGATCAGGAATCTATTAATTTGCTCGAAAGATGGAATCTCTCCGTTTGAGGATTTTTAGGCACATTGAACGTTTTTAATATTAGCTCGCGATCAGGAATCTATTAATTTCCTCGAAAGATGGAATCTCTCCGTTTGAGAATTTTACGGCACATTGAACGTTTTTAATATTAGCTCGCGAATCAGGAATCTATTAAATTGCTCGAAAGATGGAATCTCTCCGTTTGAGGATTTTACGGCACATTGAACGTTTTTAATATTGGCTCGCGATCAGGAATCTATTATTTTGCTCGAAAGATGGAATCTCTCCGTTTGAGAATTTGACGGCACATTGAACGTTTTTAATATTGGCTCGCGATCAGGAATCTATTATTTTGCTGGAAAGATGGAATCTCTCCGTTTGAGAATTTTACGGCACATTGAACGTTTTTGATATTAGCTCGCGATCAAGAATCTATTAATTTGCTCGAAAGATGGAATCTCTCCGTTTGAGAATTTTACGGCACATTGAACGTTTTTAATATTAGCTCGCGATCAGCAATCTATTAAATTGCTCCAAAGATGGAATCTCTCCGTTTGAGAATTTTACGGCACATTGAACGTTTTTAATATTAGCTCGCGATCAGAAATCTATTAAATTGCTCCAAAGATGGAATCTCTCCGTTTGAGAATTTTACGGCACATTGAACGTTTTTAATATTAGCTCGCGATCAGAAATCTATTAAATTGCTCCAAAGATGGAATCTCTCCGTTTGAGAATTTTACGGCACATTGAACGTTTTTAATATTAGCTCGCGATCAGAAATCTATTAAATTGCTCGAAAGATGGAATCTCTCCGTTTGAGAATTTTACGGCACATTGAACGTTTTTAATATTAGTTCGTGATCAGGAATCTATTTAATTGCTCGAAAGATGGAATCTCTCCGTTTGAGGATTTTACGGCACATTGAACGTTTTTAATATTAGCTCGCGATCAGGAATCTATTATTTTGCTGGAAAGATGGAATCTCTCCGTTTGAGAATTTTACGGCACATTGAACGTTTTTAATATTAGCTCGCGATCAAGAATCTATTAATTTGCTCGAAAGATGGAATCTCTCCGTTTGAGAATTTTACGGCACATTGAACGTTTTTAATATTAGCTCGCGATCAGAAATCTATTAAATTGCTCCAAAGATGGAATCTCTCCGTTTGAGAATTTTACGGCACATTGAACGTTTTTAATATTAGCTCGCGATCAGAAATCTATTAAATTGCTCCAAAGATGGAATCTCTCCGTTTGAGAATTTTACGGCACATTGAACGTTTTTAATATTAGCTCGCGATCAGGAATCTATTAATTTGCTGGAAAGATGGAATCTCTCCGTTTGAGAATTTTACGGCACATTGAACGTTTTTAATATTAGCTCGCGATCAGGAATCTATTAATTTGCTGGAAAGATGGAATCTCTCCGTTTGAGAATTTTACGGCACATTGAACGTTTTTAATATTAGCTCGCGATCAGAAATCTATTAAATTGCTCGAAAGATGGAATCTCTCCGTTTGAGAATTTTACGGCACATTGAACGTTTTTAATATTAGTTCGTGATCAGGAATCTATTTAATTGCTCGAAAGATGGAATCTCTCCGTTTGAGGATTTTACAGCACATTGAACGTTTTTAATATAAGCTCGCGATCAGGAATCTATTAATTTGCTCGAAAGATGGAATCTCTCCGTTTGAGAATTTTACGGCACATTGAACGTTTTTAATATTAATTCGCGATCAGGAATCTATTAATTTGCTCGAAAGATGGAATCTCTCCGCTTGACAATTTTACGGCACATTGAACGTTTTTAATATTAGCTCGCGATCAGGAATCTATTAATTTGCTCGAAAGATGGAATCTCTCCGTTTGAGAATTTGACGGCACATTGAACGTTTTTAATATTGGCTCGCGATCAGGAATCTATTATTTTGCTGGAAAGATGGAATCTCTCCGTTTGAGAATTTTACGGCACATTGAACGTTTTTAATATTAGCTCGCGATCAAGAATCTATTAATTTGCTCGAAAGATGGAATCTCTCCGTTTGAGAATTTTACGGCACATTGAACGTTTTTAATATTAGCTCGCGATCAGAAATCTATTAAATTGCTCGAAAGATGGAATCTCTCCGTTTTAGAATTTTACGGCACATTGAACGTTTTTAATATTAGCTCGCGTTCAGGAATCTATTTAATTGCTCGAAAGATGGAAGCTCTCCGTTTGAGGATTTTACGGCAATTTGAACGTTTTTAATATTAGCTCGCGATCAGGAATCTATTAATTTGCTCGAAAGATGGAATCTCTCCGTTTGAGAATTTTACGGCACATTGAACGTTTTTAATATTAATTCGCGATCAGGAATCTATTAATTTGCTCGAAAGATGGAATCTCTCCGTTTGACAATTTTACGGCACATTGAACGTTTTTAATATTAGCTCGCGATCTGGAATCTATTAATTTGCTCGAAAGATGGAATCTCTCCGTTTGACAATTTTACGGCACATTGAACGTTTTTAATATTAGCTCGCGATCAGGAATCTATTATTTTGCTGGAAAGATGGAATCTCTCCGTTTGAGAATTTTACGGCACATTGAACGTTTTTAATATTACCTCGCGATCAAGAATCTATTAATTTGCTCGAAAGATGGAATCTCTCCGTTTGAGAATTTTACGGCACATTGAACGTTTTTAATATTAATTCGCGATCAGGAATCTATTAATTTGCTCGAAAGATGGAATCTCTCCGTTTGACAATTTTACGGCACATTGAACGTTTTTAATATTAGCTCGCGATCAGGAATCTATTAATTTGCTGGAAAGATGGAATCTCTCCGTTTGAGAATTTTACGGCACATTGAACGTTTTTAATTTTAGCTCGCGATCAAGAATCTATTAATTTGCTCGAAAGATGGAATCTCTCCGTTTGAGAATTTTACGGCACATTGAACGTTTTTAATTTTAGCTCGCGATCAGGAATCTATTAATTTGCTCGAAAGATGGAATCTCTCCGTTTGAGAATTTTACGGCACATTGAACGTTTTTAATATTAGCTCGCGATCAAGAATCTATTAATTTGCTCGAAAGATGGAATCTCTCCGTTTGAGAATTTTACGGCACATTGAACGTTTTTAATATTAGCTCGCGATCAGAAATCTATTAAATTGCTCCAAAGATGGAATCTCTCCGTTTGAGAATTTTACGGCACATTGAACGTTTTTAATATTAGATCGCGATCAGGAATCTATTAATTTGCTCGAAAGATGGAATCTCTCCGTTTGACAATTTTACGGCACATTGAACGTTTTTAATATTAGCTCGCGATCAGGAATCTATTAATTTGCTCGAAAGATGGAATCTCTCCGTTTCACAATTTTACGGCACATTGAACGTTTTTAATATTAGCTCGCGATCAGGAATCTATTAATTTGCTCGAAAGATGGAATCTCTCCGTTTGAGAATTTGACGGCACATTGAACGTTTTTAATATTGGCTCGCGATCAGGAATCTATTATTTTGCTGGAAAGATGGAATCTCTCCGTTTGAGAATTTTACGGCACATTGAACGTTTTTAATATTAGCTCGCGATCAAGAATCTATTAATTTGCTCGAAAGATGGAATCTCTCCGTTTGAGAATTTTACGGCACATTGAACGTTTTTAATATTAGCTCGCGATCAGAAATCTATTAAATTGCTCGAAAGATGGAATCTCTCCGTTTTAGAATTTTACGGCACATTGAACGTTTTTAATATTAGCTCGCGATCAGGAATCTATTTAATTGCTCGAAAGATGGAAGCTCTCCGTTTGAGGATTTTACGGCACTTTGAACGTTTTTAATATTAGCTCGCGATCAGGAATCTATTAATTTGCTCGAAAGATGGAATCTCTCCGTTTGAGAATTTTACGGCACATTGAACGTTTTTAATTTTAACTCGCGATCAGGAATCTATTAATTTGCTCGAAAGATGGAATCTCTCCGTTTGAGAATTTTACGGCACATTGAACGTTTTTAATATTAGCTCGCGATCAAGAATCTATTAATTTGCTCGAAAGATGGAATCTCTCCGTTTGAGAATTTTACGGCACATTGAACGTTTTTAATATTAGCTCGCGATCAGAAATCTATTAAATTGCTCCAAAGATGGAATCTCTCCGTTTGAGAATTTTACGGCACATTGAACGTTTTTAATATTAGCTCGCGATCAGAAATCTATTAAATTGCTCCAAAGATGGAATCTCTCCGTTTGAGAATTTTACGGCACATTGAACGTTTTTAATATTAGCTCGCGATCAGGAATCTATTAATTTGCTGGAAAGATGGAATCTCTCCGTTTGAGAATTTTACGGCACATTGAACGTTTTTAATATTAATTCGCGATCAGGAATCTATTAATTTGCTCGAAAGATGGAATCTCTCCGTTTGACAATTTTACGGCACATTGAACGTTTTTAATATTAGCTCGCGATCAGGAATCTATTAATTTGCTCGAAAGATGGAATCTCTCCGTTTGAGAATTTGACGGCACATTGAACGTTTTTAATATTAGCTCGCGATCAGGAATCTATTTAATTGCTCGAAAGATGGAAGCTCTCCGTTTGAGGATTTTACGGCAATTTGAACGTTTTTAATATTAGCTCGCGATCAGGAATCTATTAATTTGCTCGAAAGATGGAATCTCTCCGTTTGAGAATTTTACGGCACATTGAACGTTTTTAATATTAATTCGCGATCAGGAATCTATTAATTTGCTCGAAAGATGGAATCTCTCCGTTTGACAATTTTACGGCACATTGAACGTTTTTAATATTAGCTCGCGATCTGGAATCTATTAATTTGCTCGAAAGATGGAATCTCTCCGTTTGACAATTTTACGGCACATTGAACGTTTTTAATATTAGCTCGCTATCAGGAATCTATTATTTTGCTGGAAAGATGGAATCTCTCCGTTTGAGAATTTTACGGCACATTGAACGTTTTTAATATTACCTCGCGATCAAGAATCTATTAATTTGCTCGAAAGATGGAATCTCTCCGTTTGAGAATTTTACGGCACATTGAACGTTTTTAATATTAATTCGCGATCAGGAATCTATTAATTTGCTCGAAAGATGGAATCTCTCCGTTTGACAATTTTACGGCACATTGAACGTTTTTAATATTAGCTCGCGATCAGGAATCTATTAATTTGCTGGAAAGATGGAATCTCTCCGTTTGAGAATTTTACGGCACATTGAACGTTTTTAATTTTAGCTCGCGATCAAGAATCTATTAATTTGCTCGAAAGATGGAATCTCTCCGTTTGAGAATTTTACGGCACATTGAACGTTTTTAATTTTAGCTCGCGATCAGGAATCTATTAATTTGCTCGAAAGATGGAATCTCTCCGTTTGAGAATTTTACGGCACATTGAACGTTTTTAATATTAGCTCGCGATCAAGAATCTATTAATTTGCTCGAAAGATGGAATCTCTCCGTTTGAGAATTTTACGGCACATTGAACGTTTTTAATATTAGCTCGCGATCAGAAATCTATTAAATTGCTCCAAAGATGGAATCTCTCCGTTTGAGAATTTTACGGCACATTGAACGTTTTTAATATTAGATCGCGATCAGGAATCTATTAATTTGCTCGAAAGATGGAATCTCTCCGTTTGACAATTTTACGGCACATTGAACGTTTTTAATATTAGCTCGCGATCAGGAATCTATTAATTTGCTCGAAAGATGGAATCTCTCCGTTTCACAATTTTACGGCACATTGAACGTTTTTAATATTAGCTCGCGATCAGGAATCTATTAATTTGCTCGAAAGATGGAATCTCTCCGTTTGAGAATTTGACGGCACATTGAACGTTTTTAATATTGGCTCGCGATCAGGAATCTATTATTTTGCTGGAAAGATGGAATCTCTCCGTTTGAGAATTTTACGGCACATTGAACGTTTTTAATATTAGCTCGCGATCAAGAATCTATTAATTTGCTCGAAAGATGGAATCTCTCCGTTTGAGAATTTTACGGCACATTGAACGTTTTTAATATTAGCTCGCGATCAGAAATCTATTAAATTGCTTGAAAGATGGAATCTCTCCGTTTTAGAATTTTACGGCACATTGAACGTTTTTAATATTAGCTCGCGATCAGGAATCTATTTAATTGCTCGAAAGATGGAAGCTCTCCGTTTGAGGATTTTACGGCACTTTGAACGTTTTTAATATTAGCTCGCGATCAGGAATCTATTAATTTGCTCGAAAGATGGAATCTCTCCGTTTGAGAATTTTACGGCACATTGAACGTTTTTAATATTAGCTCGCGATCAGAAATCTATTAAATTGCTCCAAAGATGGAATCTCTCCGTTTGAGAATTTTACGGCACATTGAACGTTTTTAATATTAGCTCGCGATCAGGAATCTATTAATTTGCTGGAAAGATGGAATCTCTCCGTTTGAGAATTTTACGGCACATTGAACGTTTTTAATATTAGCTCGCGATCAGAAATCTATTAAATTGCTCGAAAGATGGAATCTCTCCGTTTGAGAATTTTAAGGCACATTGAACGTTTTTAATTTTAGCTCGCGATCAGGAATCTATTAATTTGCTCGAAAGATGGAATCTCTCCGTTTGAGAATTTTACGGCACATTGAACGTTTTTAATATTAGCTCGCGATCAAGAATCTATTAATTTGCTCGAAAGATGGAATCTCTCCGTTTGAGAATTTTACGGCACATTGAACGTTTTTAATATTAGCTCGCGATCAGAAATCTATTAAGTTGCTCCAAAGATGGAATCTCTCCGTTTGAGAATTTTACGGCACATTGAACGTTTTTAATATTAGCTCGCGATCAGAAATCTATTAAATTGCTCCAAAGATGGAATCTCTCCGTTTGAGAATTTTACGGCACATTGAACGTTTTTAATATTAGCTCGCGATCAGGAATCTATTAATTTGCTGGAAAGATGGAATCTCTCCGTTTGAGAATTTTACGGCACATTGAACGTTTTTAATATTAGCTCGCGATCAGAAATCTATTAAATTGCTCCAAAGATGGAATCTCTCCGTTTGAGAATTTTACGGCACATTGAACGTTTTTAATATTAGTTCGTGATCAGGAATCTATTTAATTGCTCGAAAGATGGAATCTCTCCGTTTGAGGATTTTACAGCACATTGAACGTTTTTAATATTAGCTCGCGATCAGGAATCTATTAATTTGCTCGAAAGATGGAATCTCTCCGTTTGAGAATTTTACGGCACATTGAACGTTTTTAATATTAGCTCGCGATCAGAAATCTA
>JAOWCC010000634.1:0-101744 GCA_030867875.1 Actinernus sp. WN-2022
AGTGTGAACCAGACTTTCCTAGATGAATGAACTTGGCCAAGCTTTTATCTCGTTCTCAGATCGAGTTCATAACATGGGTTTACGTGTCCTAAGCAGTTCTGATAATCACGTTTGCTATCTGTTCAGTATTATCAAGTACATATCAAGTTCAAGCAAAGAAGACAGAAAAAGAGTCCAAGATGCTCTCCAGTCTGTCATGCTGCCTCATAGCAAAGTAAGTAAACAGTGCCACTTGAGCGGCAGTTAGCATACTTTATCATCGCTTCCCCTACCCACCCCCGACCCCAAATCCCTCTACGCTTACCTGACTAAAGTTTCTTTTTATGCAAAACAAATAATGACTTCGAAGAACAAAGCACACTGAATCCACTGGGAGATGCCACCTTTATTTGGACAACATTGAGTAACATGACCTGTATTGGGACAACATTGAGTAACGGGACTGTATTGGGACAACACTGAGTAACGTGACCTGTATTGGGACAACATTGAGTAGCATGACCTGTATTGGGACAACATTGAGTAACGTGACCTGTATTGGGACAACTGAGTAATATCTGTATTGGGACAACATTGAGTAACATGATCTGTATTGGGACAACATTGAGTAACGTGACCTGTATTGGGACAACATTGAGTAACGTGACCTGTATTGGGACAACTGAGTAATATCTGTATTGGAACAACATTGAGTAACATGATCTGTATTGGGAAAACATTGAGTAATATTATCTGTATGGGGACAACATTGAGTAACATTACCTGTATTGGGACAACATTGAGTAATATCTGTATTGGGACAACATTGAGTAACATGATCTGTATGGGGACAACATTGAGTAACATTACCTGTATTGGGACAACATTGAGTAATATCTGTATTGGGAAACCATTGAGTAACATGATCTGTATGGGGACAACATTGAGTAACATTACCTGTATTGGGACAACATTGAGTATTATCTGTATTGGGAAACCATTGAGTAATATTATCTGTATTGGGAAACCATTGAGTAATATTATCTGTATGGGGACGACATTGAGTAACATGACCTGTATTGGGATAACATTGAGTAACATGACCTGTATTGGGACAACATTGGTTCCATTATATGTATTGGGACAACATTGAGCAATATTATCTGTATTGGGACAACATTGAGTAGCATGACCTGTGTTGGGACAACATTTATTCCCTTGACCTGTATTGAGACAGAATTGAGTAACATGACATTTCAGTATTGGGACAACATCTAAAACTTTGCCCTTTTACCAGTACCTCCTATACTCTGCTACAGGATTTTATATCTGATTTTCAGCATGGGAAAATATAAGGAAGTTGGTTATGTTTTGATTCTTTGTTCACCACAAAAATTATAAAAATTATAATATTGATTATATATGTATAATTATTCTTTCCTTTCAGAATGATATCATTAGTCCAGACAAATTTACCTTTGAAATATTCTGGGAATTCTACAATCGGCTTTGTAACAGACAAGATATTGACACAATTTTTACCGATATGTAAGTACTGAAACTTCTAGAATATCTTGACTAATTCTTAGGTTGCACAGTCGAGTCACCTACGCCATGTTTATTGATTTCGTCACAAATATCTGTTGGGCTTCTCCTTGTTCGTTCAACAAACGTGGCTGCGACCTATTGGATATTTGAATTTCCGGCGATGCATTGCAACCCAAGAATTAAGATGGCATTTCTGGTAAGGAGAAATGCTGAGGGAAAGAAACTGAATAGCGTTGCAGTGACATTTCAAGTGTCTGTGAATCGCATGGGACTTGCGGCAGAGTTATGTACGATGTTATCAATTGCTTCGGTTTGGACTTGTTTTTCCGACCATTTCTGCGATAATTGCTAAATCATAATGAATTTAGCGACTACTTTGGTATTCCGAAACAGTTCATAACATGGAAATACTTCTTACTATTTACAATCTTTGCAAATTAAAATAGCTTTTTTTGGGGGGGGGGGGGGGGGGGTAATCGTATTAATTTCTTAGAACATTACAAATTTTTCAGGGTTCGATCTACGGAAACGAGGCTCTTTCTTACAGAATTTTTCTCCCAACAGAGGTACAAAAAAGAAGCCATACATGGTGACTGACAGCTCGTCGATTTTATCAACAACAACCAGAGGGATCCTCGCCTGAATGAGATCCTGTATCCGTACTGTAATGAAGAGAAGGCAAGGGAGATTATCGACAAGCATGAACCTAACGAGGATTTCCTCAAGAAAGGTGAGCGCTGTGGCAGACGACCATTTCATCTAAGTCTTACTGTCATCGCCAATTATCCACTACTCTTAAAACTAGCATATCAATCAAATGTCAATCAGAGCCCGTGTTTTGTTGTGGCCAATGTCTATAAGCCAATCGGAGTGCGTGTTTTATCGTTGTTATGGAAAAAGCTAAATGAATAATTTTGTCCCTCCGCATTTTTCATGAGAACCTATGTGGTGCTTCTCTATTTGTATAGTAACATACTTTGTTTTCCGTTCAGGTCATTTCTCAGTGCAAGGGTTAACAAGATACCTTATGAGTGACGACAACGCAATAATCTACCCTGATAGGTTGTCCTTACACCAGGATATGACGCAACAACTAGCTCATTATTTCATTAATTCCTCCCACAACACATACCTCACAGGTAAATTGACAAACCTCTCATTCTTATCTCACCCCTACCCCCTCCCCTCTTGTGTTGTGTAATTAGGGGCAACACTGACGTCATACGATCCAAGGTGGCGGCGCGCGGCAAGTTCCAGAGTTCCTCAGGAGAGGAATCGCTCACTCATTCTGATTGGCTAAAATACATAGATTAGCAGTAGTTTTAAAATTTAAAAATTTGACAGCAATTGAGTGACGATGGTTGCTTAGTGTTGTGGTTGCGCCGTTTGCCTTACGAGTAGGAGGGAGCGGGATTCGAGTCTCAGAAAATCTCCAATATTTTTACCTCGCCATTTCCTTGAGACGTTTTTCTTGAGAACCCTAGCTCCAGGTGAGTAAGATCTTGTTTACTGACCGGTTAGGTTTTTTTTATGGTTCAGGGTAGGGGTTTTAGTTTGTTTATATTGTCATTTCATGAATTAATTAAGTGAGCGATTCCTCTCCTTAGGAGCTCGTAGGGAATTCAAATGAGATTTAAGGACAGGAAAATCGGTCCATATTAAACTGACACTAGTGTACAACTTACAGAAGATGACGAACACGGCAATAGTTTAGGCATCCAGGAACATATTTGAGAATAAAAATAGATTTTCAAGCCGATTTTCACTTTAATTTTTTTAACATTTAAAATCGTTACAAAACTATTTCGAAACGGTAGTATGAAACATTCTCCGTGTGTAAACGCGGTTAACTGACAAACGCCTTAAAATTGAATTGACAATTCCCTGTACACACAAAGAGGCAGCACATAGTTTCACCCACAATCCTATACATGCGAAAATCTTTAAATCCGTTAAAAAATAACGGTAGATAGTTTTTAAATCTTAAAACACAAGCCAGTACAAGTGCTGTTGCCAAAGACACTGTCATTTAAGGGAATAGAGGATTTCTACGTGTTTTTTAACTGTGTTAGGTTCGCAAGGGATTGTGGGTAAATGTACGGCCGCCATCTTGTTCGGTATGGCGGATCAAGGCCAGCCCGACCGATTTTTATATGGAAAAGTAAAAAAAAAGATTGAAGAATAATTTCATAGCTGTACCTCTTTTCCGAGCTCTCACTTTAGTTTCTTGCTTTTCTCGTGCGAATTGTCACTCCACAACTAGTAGAGGAAAAGTCGTTGAGGAATACCTAAACGTTTCATCGCGATTTTCAAGCTGACTTAGTAACCAGGCTTTACTTGGTTCCAGACCCCATGGTGTCGATTGTCTTTTTTCCTTTTTTGGCCCGACTGACCGACCCACTCACCATCACGAGGGAGAGGGCTACGAAACATTTTATTGGCCTGACAAATAGCCGAAATTTTAACTGACAACTGACGAAATGTGAATTTACTGACAGGTGACAAATTGGAGATCCAGCTTTGAAATTCAACAAAATAATGCTAATTCTCGAAGGTAACCTTTAAAATGGCATTCTTGGTGGTTAGCTGACAACTGACTTTTGTATACCCTCATTTAGATTCTCATCTAAGGGACTGTTTACATGGGGGTGGATAACCCTAGCGCAAGGACCTGCAACATTACAATACAACGAAGATAGTGCTAGGGTCCACCTCCCTTCATGTAAACAGGCCCTGACATATTAGCTTTATAACGTGCTTTCACAGGTCATCAACTAACTGGTAAATCGTCCGTGGAGATGTACAGACAAACCTTACTGGCGGGTTGTCGGTGCATAGAGCTCGACTGCTGGGATGGTAGAACAGAGGACCAAGAGCCTGTCATCACACATGGCATGACACTCTGTACTGAGATCTCGTTTAAGGTCCGTACCGCATTGTATTCGCTACCTGCAGCATTGCATGCAATGGCAGGGAGTGATAATTGGGTATATACTTCATGGTAGTGTTTCGTTCCATATAGTCTCCCTGCATAATCATTTTCTCTACTGTTTTACAGTATTATGCAGGGAGACTATATGGAACGAAACACTACCATGAAGTATATACCAATAATTGACTTTTATTATATGGCTAGGTAACGTCTTAAAGTGCCTATAACCCTTCTTGCAGTTTTTATAGCTATGAACCTCAGAAAAGTTTTGAGTACTTCTGTGAAGAAAGTTTTGCTTTTCATTGAATACTCATGTTCTACGCTTGTTTGAAATCGTGAAAATGAGAACTGTCCTGACCCATGACCGCGTAAGTAAAAGCCTGGGTTGACGTCATCTCATTTATGCATTATTCTCTATGGCGCTTTTATATCACAACACATAGATTTATAGAGAATATACACAGTTTGCGAGTTGTTTGTAAAGAAAAAAAGTCATTTTAGTCAACATGTTAAGTATTTCTTCAAATGATTGCAAAGTTGAATTAGTTATACTACTCAGGAATCGACCCAGGCTTTGACTTACGCGATAATGGATCACAAAAGGTCAAATTTCCACGATATCAAACAAGCTGTTCCTGGCTGTAATCTTTGTTTAGGAGCGAGTTTTACTCTTATGCTCATTGCTTAATTCTCTTCTCTGTTAGGATGTCATCGAAGCTATTGCCGAGTGTGCTTTCAAAACCTCTGAGTACCCGATTATTCTGTCATTCGAAAATCACTGCACGTAAGTAGCTCTACATCAGGGACTGTTCGTTAATTACATCGCAGGGGTGGTGATTTTTCGGTTACTAAATAAATTCCCTACCACAGCCCTTCACTTCACAATGTGACTTTACACCCCCCCCCCCCCTGCATTTTTTTGACACAGAAAAATACCCCTTACCCCAAAAAAATAACTTGGGCAAATATAGCTTGGGCTGCCTATGGCTAAACCGCAGATCGAATTGGAATTTAGCGCGTTGGTTTTTGTGGAGGGAGGAAAACGGGAGAACCCGGAGAAAAACCCTCGGAGCAAGAGCGAGATACCAACAAACTCAACTCACATATGGTGTCGCGTCCGGGAATCGAACCTGGGCCACAGAGGTGAGAGGCGAAGCGCTGAACCATTGCACCACCCCAGCCCCCCGGCCCCGTCATCAGCGTGCATGCCCTTTTAATTTTCCTTCTTGCATGTCAATGAGGGGAAATGCATGCTGATGAGGTAATTAAATGTCCCTGAACTGTATTACATCATATATAAGAAGACAACATAAATTATGCTATTTACAAAGCCTATACTACTTATACTAGTACAATAAATATTATAATCGATTAACAAACAAATAATAGCAAAATCACCCCCAGACAATAAAAAACAAAACATCACTAAAATAAATAAATACATAATAATCAAGAAAAGACAATAATTTATGATAAAATGTGACTGATAAAAAAAACATTTCTAGAGTTACAGATGCAATTTATCGCACACTACAAATGTGCCCCATGCGATCTTGCTCTAGAAATAACTTAAACACCTTTTGGTATTAAACTGTTCCAGTTTGAGTTCACCTCGATCTCGTAAAATCTTACAGCTCCTGCAGTATGAGTAACTGATATCTTTGTTTCGTTCTTGTGTCAGTTCCAAGCAGCAGATGAAGATGGCATCGTATTGTGTCAATATTTTTGGGGACATGCTGTTGAGTAAACCACTAGACGACTTTCCGGTAAGTGGTTTGATCTTCTACTTGTGTTAAGCCGGGCTTTTTCATTGTCCAAACGGTTCGAGCGCCTGTCACAACCCATCTCCTGTTAGGACGCAATTCACCGGTTTGACACCTGAAAGGGTTTCAATCGCGAGGACCAATCAAAATTGGGTCGAAAGAGTAACAGCCAATCAACTTATAGCACGTGAAAACCAATTATTTTCAGCGCGCGCACTCGACAGTTTCTAAAAAACTCTATCTAAAGTGGGTGCACTCTTCAAAGCTGTAAATCTGAAAAAAGTCTGAAAAATAAACTTATCGTAAACAAAAATACAAAGAGGTTATTACACGGAAAGTTGTGTAATACGGTTGGATATTTTTACGAGTCTTTTATTTTTTCGAGCTTGAAACACGAAAAGTTGTATTACACAACTTTTTGTGTAATAAATTGTTTATTATACGACAGCTAACACGAACAAAAAAAATTTGTTTCGCTTACCTTACTGCTCTGTTTGAAGAAAATCTTGAAGGAAGAAATCTCGAGAGAAGAAACCTCTAAGCCTCAGTTGAAGTCCAATGTCGGTGGCGGGCGCGCACTGAATTTTTTTTTCCGCGAGCTAAAAGCTGATTGGTTGTTACTCAAACAGCCCCATTTCGATTGGCTCGCGCGCTTATTAAAACCTGTTAAGTGTTGAATAAACCTGTTCGCGACCTGTGTAATACGGTCTCATATTTGCACTCGTTTAATCCCGTATTTGCACTCGAAAACGCGAAGTCGTATAATAAAGCAGTATTACACAACTTTCCGTCTATTCTCCAACCCTTGTGCTCGCGTTACAATCCCTGCTACGTTACTTATTTGTGTATTTGTGGCCTTGAGCCAATCATAGGAGCGAGTAATCACAAGTAACTCGTAAATGGCTTCCATGTTAGCCAATGACAAACCAAAGCAAAACCAAAATCAATTTGCGTTTGGTTTTACTTTGGAATCTGATTGGTTGGTTTACTTTCTCAGCCAATAGGAGAGCTTAGTAAACGCAAAACCAAAACACTTCCGACACTTAATTGAAATCCGCTCTAAAACCAATCACCGGTAGGTCCTCTGGAATGTTGAAGTTGAAATACTAGCAGGAGGTGTGCAACGTGTTGAACATGATTGTTTAGTTGAAAAATGTTGCTAATCAGTCCTCATTTATCCTATATTTTTCTTTATAGTACAACCAGCCAGGCGCATAGCAAATTAACGGCATTGTTTCACTGAACGTTCGTTCTGTGCATTTCACAATCTCCCCGGGCGCTTCAATTTCAACATTCCAGAGGACCTACCGGCGTCGTTGACATGCTAGTTACCAGGCCTTATGCATAGGGTCTATGCTTGGCTAATTTCGTTTGTTACTTGCTCCGTGATTGGCTAAACCGCTCTAACAACACTGATATGGCTTTTGTTTGTGTCCATTGTCAGCTCGAGGAGGGTAAATCCTTGCCACCACTAAAGTCATTGATGAGAAAAATTATTATCAAGAACAAGAAGCGAACAGCCAAACGAGAAGAAAGTGAGTTGTCAAATAAATATTGTATTTGTTTCTTCGACGCTGGAATAAGTGTTTAAGGAGGCATTACTCAATTTCGTTCCCAGAGCCCGCGCGTTTTTCGGCCAGCGGTGACCAAGCGATTGGCGCTTGCCAAAAGATCGCCGACTCTGAGAACGAGATCGAGTATTTTAAAATGCGCTGCAAAATCCATCTGCGCAAAGTTGGCAGAGTATGTATGGAATAGACCTAAAAAGTACTCACGGTCGTTTGAAGCAAGGATAACTTTATCCCTATGATAGCCCTAAATCTGTAATTGTAATCTGTACAGTTTAACTCGGGTTAAGTGCTACCCCGAGTTGGGCGGGGTTAAATTGCTACCCTTTCTGGCGAACAACCGGGCGATGTATAACTCTAGGACCAATACCCCCAATTTATTTTGCAGCTAACAGTCACGTGTTGATATATCACTTCAATACTGGATGGTAAACAAACTTTAAAACACTGTTTTAGAAAGACCAGCATTCGATTGGAGGTGGAAGTTAGCATTTACAAACAGGTTTTGCTAATAACACTACCGATCTCGTACAAGTACCTTTAAATAAATGAAGTCAGATATGTTTTGCCGTCCAGTACAACCACGTGATCGTATCCTGAAAAAGGCTCTTTTGTTCCTAGTTGAGCCATAGCATTGACTTGCCAACTGTCCCTTGTGGAACTGTCCCGGGTTGTATTAGACTGTCTCGCATCGCCCTCAACATTTTCATTGAGTTGTGTTATTTTTCTTCGCTTTCAAGGAAAGAAGGCTCTGCTCGCAGGATATAATAACATAAAAGAAATAAAAACGCATATTTCTGTGGCGTAAAATTATCAGAAATGTTCCCAAGAATGCATAAAATGGCGTTTGAGCGAGTCGTTCGACTTCCATTCCCTTCTCCGCATATAAAGTATGCAGTGTTGGCAAATCTGAGTTGTATCCACATAAAAGCCAACTTCTGTCTTGTTAATTAACAGCGGTCGATAATGACAGCACACAGAACACGGCCGCAGCAACTGACAACACCACAGCAGTGGCGGCAAACAACAATGCTGAAGGAAAACCTGAGGTCAACGGAGAGGTGGACAATAATGATAGCTCGGTAATCTACCAGTTAAAGTGCCTATCACCCTTTTGCAATTTTGATAGCTTATGAACCTCCGAAACGTTTTGAGTACTGTGAGTACTGCTGTGAAGAAAGTTTTGGTTTAAAGTGAATACTTTATGTTCTACGCTTGTTTGAAATCGTGTAAATGTGACCTTTCCTGACCCATGACCGCGTAAGTAAAAGCCTGGGTCGAAACCTGGGTAGACGTCATCTCATTAAAGCATTATTCCCCATGGCGCCTTTTTATCACAACAACATCGATGCATAGAAAATATACACAGTCTTTGAGTTGTTAGTAAAGAAAAAAGTCATTTTAGTCAACATGTTAAGTATTTCTTCAAATGATTGGAAAGCCGAATTAATTATATGACGTCAAGCTGACGTCTACCCAGGTTTCGACCGGCTTTTACTTACGCGGTCATGGGTCAGGAAAGGTCACATTTACACGATTTCAAACAAGCGTAGAACATAAAGTATTCACGTTAAACCAAAACTTTCTTCACATAAGTACTCAAAAACTTTTTGGAGGTTCATAAGCTGTCAAAATTTCAAAAGGGTGATATAGGCACTTTAAGGCACGTTCGTTTAAGGGTCTATTCTGGAATAAGAATGGCCAGAATATAACGTGTATAAGTGTTCGTTTGGGTCTATTCTGGAATAAGAATGACCAGAATATAACGTGTATAAGTGTTCGTTTGGGTCTATTCTGGAATAAGAATGACCAGAACATGTATAAGCGTTCATTTGGGAACTATTCTTAATGCCCGTTAAAACGGATGCAACATGTTGGCACAACATCATGCAACATGTTGGCACAACATCATGCAACATGTTGGCACAACATCATGCAACATTGTTGGATGCAACATGTTGGATCCGTTTGAACACCCTGTTGGACGATGTTGGATGATGTTGGACAATGTTGCATGAAGTTTGAAACTAGTCAAACTTTTCATCCAACATCGTCCAACATTTATTTTGTTGTCGTGATCGATGAACCATGTCCCAACATGTTGGATCCGTTTGAACGGCTTTCCCAACAATGTTGGACTCGCGCACGCGCACTTCATTCGTCATTCGCGCTGTATCCATGGAGATTTGATTTTGTTTACTAACAGACGATTAGGCGAACATTTCAATTTGTACCATGATGGCGGAGAGTGAAGTACTTTCAGAAGATTTTGAGCAGGAAAACAGGAGCAAAACTCCTAAAAATGTAAAAATTAAGGAAGGCTGTAAACACAGGGAAAGAAAGTGCAAGACGAGAAAGTGGTCAGACGCCGAAGTTGACGAACTGCTAGATCTGTTAGAAGAGAGAGTTTGCCTTTGGGACGTATCACATCAGGAACAAGAGAGAAAGGGCCTACGAATAGATGGAAGAAAAGCTAGATATAACTATCTCAGACATAAAAGCCAAAGTAACATGCTTACGAGCTCAACTCGGCCGAGAAATCGCGAAGACGAAGGCGAACGTAAACAGCACCAGAATCCTTTGCGATATCACAGTACTATCCAACATGTTGGACGATGTTGCATCCGTTTGAACAGGTCTTTATGCTGGAATTCTTGGAATGCATTCTGTGTATTCTGCTCCTGGAGGCAGAATAACCAGAATATTCTTATTCCGGAATAACGATATTAATATCCCAAACGAACGCACCCTAGTCAGTCATTGTGATTTATCTAACAAAGCTGAATAACTAAGGCGCATGCGCGAAAGGACGCGAATACGGCGGGAATTTTGCCGTACAACATTCTCGACCCCAGACCCTTATTTCTTCGAGCATGCGCAGTAAGAAATAAGAGAAGGGTCTCTTTATTTACAGAGGGAAGACACATTAACCTTACATAGTTATGTAACATGCGGCCCCCTATGTTACAAATAAAACGTAATAAAAAGGAAAGAAAATATGGGAAAAAACTAACGCACGAGCTACAACATTACAAGATATAATGAGTAATTGGAATCAATATAAAGAGAATTAATATGAAATAAAATCAAAAACAAATATACCTACTAGAAGACTATGCGCAATGGAAGGGGCTATGCCATGGACGCAGCGCCAAAAATGCAGCAGCAGTGAAGCAAGGAGCGACAGTTATAGCAGAGGAGCTCCTCTAGATGGTTAACAGGAGATGTGCGGAAGAAAAACGTTACGAAGCTTATGCTTAGTAGAAGCCAGCCTGGTAGGCAAAGTATTAGAAGAGAGCGTAGTAGTAGATTTTGCAAGCTGCTTGAAGTCAGGATCCAAGGAATTGAAAAGAATAGCAGCCTTATAAGCCAGAGAGCGCTTGCCAGAATTACTGCTAGGGTAAGGTACGGCGAGGTTATGCATGCTGGCTCTGGTGCAGCGGCCAGAAGCTCTACGAGTAGTAGAGAGGAAATGGAACATGTTCTTAAAACATGTAGGTGCATCAGGATTAAGAAATGCGCTGAAGAGAAGTAGAAGTGTTCTCCCACTGAAGCTGCAGCATGTGGAGGTGGGAGCAGTTGCCCCAGGCAGCAGAACAATATATGAAATGGTTATGGATGCATGAATTATAGAAGCGCAATGCACATTAATGCGACGGAGAAGAGACAGTCTACTTCTGATGATGGCGCAGATGTTGTCTACGTGGTGTTCCCACAGCATGAAACTGTCTAAAGTGACGCTTAGTATCTTGGCGTGGTCGACCTGCTCGATACTGTTACCGTCGACTACCACATTTAATGTAGAGCAAGTTAGCGTACGGAATTTCTGAGAGGAAGTTACAAGTAGAGTCTTGGTCTTAGATATGTTAAGTGCCATTTTGTTTTGCCTTGTCCATGAAGACGCAGCTAAGGCGACTTCATTCAATGCGTACATAATGTCTTGTGCCGGTCAATGTCTCGTGTTTGAAGTGAATGTTACCCCAGTAGTGTTCAAAATTACCTTTACCCACACTGTTCAAACTTTTTTTTTTCTTAGTTTCTGAAGGAAAGGTTTTGAGTATTTGAAGGTTACGTTTGCCACAAAACTAGCTCTTATTCTTCGCAAAAAAAAAACAGCCAAACAGCTGCGTCACAAGCCAATCGGAGCGCGCGAATTCAGTGGATTCCGGACCGAAAAAAAAGGATGGTCCTACGGCGATTAACAAATAACTTTTCAAATTATTTTCACCGTTCTTTCGAAATATGGCCGTGATTAGGGTAGATAAAGTGATACTTCAATAGGTCTTTTGCAGGAAACAGTCACGTGCTGATATAATACAGTCACGTGCTGATACAATACAGTCACGTGCTGACATAATAATTCGTTAACGAATGAAATCAGCTCGTGATCCCCATGGGAAAGGCGTTACCATGGATGCGGACGGCATCTTTAAAAACGCTGTTTTAGAAATATCGACAATCGATTGGAGGTGGAAAATAGCATTTACAAACAGGTTTTGCAAATACTGAACATTCCCGATCTCGTACAAGTGAATTTAAATAAATGAAGTCAGATTTTTTTGCTGTCCAGTACAACCACGTGATTGCATTCCTGCATAAGACCCATTAAGGACGAAAAACGGTGGTTGTCGTTAATGTGATGTGGAAATGACAGGGCGCGTGTTGCATGACGGTCTCCCTCCACCCCAGCCGCCAGGATCCGTTATTAACATGTTCTTTTTATTGAATCAACAGCAGCAGCGTGACTCTCAGGTGGAAGAGGAAGCTGCACCGGCGTTATCGGAGCTCGTCAACTACATTCAACCCACTCATTTCAAGAGCTTTGATGTATCTGCAGGTAAGAGACACGAACCGTTTACTTAAGTAATGATTCTTGTAAGAAGTGCGGCACCGAACGGCATTCAGATGGAGCAAGGTGTTAATTTTGTATTGTGAAAATTCTTGATCTCATTGGTTGAAACATGAAAATCGCCCTAAAGGTTAGGAAGACGTCTAATTTCCTCCAATTTTTCAAACTCTTAAAACTATGATTTGCACTGCGGTTCCAAATGTCGTTTATAATGCAAATCGTATGTTCGGAAACTTACCAATCGTGCCTGTTTCGTAGCTATTGATTTTGGCTGTTGTTATTGGTTGGAAGTGGAATGAAACTAAAACTTTTTACTACTTTTATTTCAGAATATTTAACAATTATTCACCGAAGTGGAGGTGAATAGTGGTGGATATTTACCGAGCCGCTTGTTTTAGTATATACCATACTGCAGGTGAATAGCCAGCACCAAATAGTTATTTTATTTTCTGTCAAATGGACAAAAACTCGCGCGAAGTGACTGCTGCTTCGCCCGGAGGTGAATATGAAATCATATTCACTGTTTGAGTAGCCAATCAGCGCGCACGAAAAGTCATATTCACTGGTGTAGTATATACTAATCATAATTGTTACCCAGTGCTTTTCACAGAGAAATCCCATGTGAGAGAGGCTCAATTCCGCAGAACAATGGATTTTATCGTACTTTTTACACGGATCATTACTTAATATTAGCATGACCAAGCCGCCGCTAACACTACGTTTGTCACAGGTCTATATAAACTGACAGCTAAGTTGGAAAGAGCCAACACTACGTTTGTCACAGGTCTATATAAACTGACAGCTAAGTTGGTTATGCTAAAACAATTAGACAAGTGTTTTTTATCGACTGTGAAAGTTGGCTCGGGGCTTCACTCCTCAAATATTGTTCACGACGAGTACAAACACACAGCAATGTAGTTTTTTCTCGATTGAATCTCCGGGTATATGGTAGTTGCTTATGGATAGTGTGCATTTCGTGCGCAATTTCTATCTGCTACGGTAGCTGTCCTTGTGTGATGATACAGTTCCCCATAGTCGTTACTTATCAGCGAAGGGATGATTGTGTTAGTGATGTAGTGTTGACGAATGTCCCGCGTACACCAAAGCTTCTGCAACGTGTTCAAAGTTAAAGCTGTGTAATAAAACAAGTTTGTAAAATCCCTGTTTACGTTGCATGCTCTTTTGCGCTAAACTAGTTTTTAACTCTTTGTAACTAAACACATTCAAGATGGCGCGGTGAGAACTTCAAAACATGTTTTACATAACACAGAGCGGTTTTAAATTGAGTGTCGTAAAACCAAAACCTGAGCCAATCACAGAGCAAGTAAAAACCCAATGAACCAATCATGAACAAGTTAAAAACCCAATGAACCAATCACGAACAAGTAAAAACTCAATGAACCAATCACGAACAAGTAAAAACCCAATGAACCAATCATGAACAAGTTAAAAACCCAATGAACCAATCACGAACAAGTAAAAACCCAATGAACCAATCACGAACAAGTAAAAACCCAATGAACTAATCACGAACTGAAGTCATTCACGATTGGTTTTACTTGAACCAATCACGAGGCAAAATAAACGCAATCGTGGATAACTAACCAATCAAATTCGAAAGCAATCACCTAATTGCTTTTCGACACTCAATCCAAAACCGCTCTATAGGTAACTTAGTTTAGTTTAATGGATGTGAATGAGGTATTAAACCAAGAAACTTTCCCTTACTTTTTTTAACAGAGAAAAACATGTCATGTGAGATGTCGTCGTTCGTGGAGACGGTAGCGACAGCACAACTGAAAGAGAAACCAGTGGAGTTTGTCAAGTATCCTTAAAATGGGAGTAGTTTTTCTCACGAAGCAAATTGCTCTCACGTACATCTCTTTTAAGAACAATTTCACAAATTCGTATGTTGAACGCTGTTGCAGGATATATGCTCTATTCCATTCAACAAGTTACAACATCGTTCAACATGTTGACTCGCTTCTTTCAACATTCAACATGGTATGATAATAATAATAATATTGAATCGATAAGATACATATCAATTTTACATACTAGTTTAAGAATATTAAAAATTACAAGTACAAAGTATATTTACAAATAATTAAAAATAAGTCTATTTATAAAACTACACTTAAAACGTTCGGTATTTACTTTAGATGTACTAAAGTTAGGCTTTCTAAGATTATAATTAGAAAATTTGTATTTAGGTAGAATGGACTGCAGTGGGTGTTTGATAGTGCATTTGGTCTTTTTATAAATGCGGAGGTCAAGTTTCTTTAAAGTGTCGAAAATACTAACAGGATCACACAAATAGCACGGTTCAACATGTTGACTTCTTTCAACATTCAACATGGAATTATACACGGTTCAACGTTTGCCAGCAAATGTTTGAATGATGTTGGCAACAAATGTTGAACCAATGACATCGGGTTTAGACGATGTTTACGCTAAGGAAAAAGTATCCTGATTCATATTGTTTTACGTTCTCCTGGGAATAGAGAACAGTATGAATCTGGAGACTTTTGCCCCTAGAGTAAATATAGTCTGGATATTTCTTATTCATTTCGATTATGCCTTCCCATATACCACAGTATATTCAAACTTGTCATCAACGTGGCTGTGCAAGGCTGAGAGACATTTTTCAGCGATTTTCATAGTAACTGACGACCCTCACGCACATGTGGGATAGTTAAAATCAAATATGTCACAACGACTGCTAAATCACAGATCGAATTGGAATTTAGCGTGTTGGTTTTTGTAGAGGGATAAAAACCTGAAAAACCGGAGAAAAATCCTCAGAGCAAGGGCGAGATACCAACAAACTCAACTCACATACGGCGGCGCGATCGGGAATTGAACCCAGAGGTGAAGCGCGCTAACCGCTTACGCTACCCGGCTCCCGATGCGAACTCTCTTGACAGTTTAAATGTTATTCGATCTTTTTACAGAAGATGTGACATAGCCCCTTTAAGGAATCGGTGTAGTCAAAAGCAAGTGGGATTATATTTAAGAGTTTACCCTTTTTCCTTGACCGATACCTCAGTTATAACAAGCGTCAACTGAGTAGGATCTATCCTCGAGGAACCAGAGTGGGATCAGAAAACTACATGCCACAGGTAACCATGGTAACCATGGACTGACAGAGCGATTGAGTGTCATAAAACCAAAGTAATTACGGGAGCAAGTAGAAAATCACGGCAATGAGCCAATCACGGAGCAAGTAAAAACGCAATTCGTGAGCCCATTAGCAGGACAAATAAACACAACCGTGGCTAATTCTCACTTGAACGAAAATTGATTGCGTGACAGTACCCCCTAATCTTGTTGTCATGCTATTTTTGTAATTTTTTGGGGTAAATAAAGGTGGTTGTTGTTGTTGTGACGAACCAAATGATTTTTGGTTTTAGTTTAGCCCGCTTTGATTGGGTGATAATCACAAAACATTTTTCACAGCCAATGGAAAAGCTAGGCAAACGCAAAGCCCGCATATTCATAGGAGGGTTTGTATCAGTGCAGGGACAACTCCAGCTTCCATGCGAGGCTAAGGCTTGGTTACTTACGAATTGGACAATTCCGTATGAGTGGACAGGTTACCGCGTCCCTTGACATTGAACTGGCTTCCCTGTTGTTTTTGTCCTTCTTATCCAATCACGATACAGCTAGTCTTGCCGTATTTGTTTCCCACTCATACGAAATCTACTCTGTCGTTTACGTATACCACGCACTGATTGGATCAACGGGGGAAGCCATTTCAATGTCATTGGTATAACGTTCCGACTTAAATGATATCCGATCTTTGACGTGTTACCTTCGACATTTTTTGTAAATTCAACTCGACTTAAAGTAATTAGAACTACAACGGTACAAATAAGAGTCCATTACGGTATAATACCTTAACGGCCGTGGAAAGCGAGTAGCAGCTGACGTTTCGAGTGTAAGCCCTTCGTCAGAGCGAAATACGAAGGGCGTGCGGCGCTCGAAACGTCAGCTGCTACTCGCTTTCCACGGCCGTTTCGTAGTATTCATTAATCAACTCTTAGTTGATAATACAGTGCTTATCTTCCCTGCCGACGCAGACCAACACTAGTTTTTACAGGAACTAGTTATCCATAATTTGAATTAGAACTGACCAACTGTTCTTTCTTTTAACAGATATTCTGGAATGCTGGCTGTCAGCTTGTGGCTCTGAATTTTCAGACTTTAGGTGCGTACCCTGTAAAACTTTTATTAAACTCGTTAATAATTCATGAAGCAAAATCAAAGAAATCACAGAGCGATAAGTGATCTGTAAATCTGATACAGATTTCATCCTAATTTACATAAACTTTTGCTTGGATTTTCTCGGCCAAAGTAAGTCGTATCGCTAAAATAACTGAAAACATAACTCTCTACATCAAGACGTTTGATAAGTTCGATACAAAATTCGTGTCCGTGCTTTATGGATTTACAAACTCTCGCTTTCAGCTCGAGTTTGGGCATTACCTCAGTGTAAGAACCTCACGTCATAAAACTATGAATAATTTGCGAATATTTCCCGAGCACCCGAAGCGGCACTTATAAATTTTACAAGAAATTGGGGAGCCTCTACTTGAAAACAAAATCACACTGCGCTCAGAGTTCGTTTCAGTTTATTTTAAGTATCTATGTAGGCAGGCCTAATCTCGATACTGGCATTTAGTACATATGCTAAACAACTAAATAAACAAACAACAAAACATTCAAGCGACAAAAAGCTAATGTTCATATTAAATGAGTTTCTTGAACTGGTTAATTTAAGATGCCTGTACAGTGTAGCTGGGTAGAGCATTCCAGACTGGTATTGTTCTAACATAGAAAGAGTATTTATAAGCGTTGACAGAGGCAGTGTTGGGTTCTATTTGACCTATAGTACGGCTGAAGGCATCGAACCCTAACGCTAACCTAACCGCTAGACCACGAGTGAATTCGCTTGGTGGCAATCTTTTTTCCACGTATTTATATCCACTAATGACGAGTAGCTGCATGAATTACAGGGCTCGAAATTAAGGGAAAAAAGGAGGCGTACTTTTACGCCCAGCTTAAAAATTTTAGGCGTAATTCTCCAAAATTTAGGCGTAAATAATTGTGCATTAGTTAAAACAGATTAAAACAGCTGTTAAAAACAGATCTATCGCGCCGGCTTTGAGACAAATAGAGCGGCAAGCAGAGACGATTTCTCTCATCTTTCTACAAAAAATTGTTTGCATTTTACTACCATTTGCAAGCAAGCGTTTAGGGGCCGACCATTTGACTTTTGAGGGAGGGGGGTGGATGGGTGTTCTTGTCTGTGCTCGATTTTTTTTTTTTTAGCAGTGTTGTTGCACGAATTTTTTTGGCGAAAAAAGCGGAGCCAGAACAAAGCTTTTCCGCTTGCAGGAAAAAAAAATTCAACACCGTTGGCTTGCAGGATATTTTTTTTCAAAAACTTGTCTTCCGATAATTTTTACCTTTGTAAGAAGATCTAAGTGGAAAACGTTAGGCGTAAAACGAACTGAAAAATCTAGGCGTATTTACGCCCGTATCGGGCGCAATTTCGAGCCCTGAATTATAGTTGCTGCCGCAGCGAGCGAGCCTGAAGCGAGCGAGCGAGCTAGCAAGGCAACAGTTCTAATCTGTAAGCGGGTCCAAATCTCGATTACTTTTTTACCACAATGCATTACTTCTATTGTCTTTTTTACCACAATGCTTTGCACGGATCTGATCGTCATGTGACATTACACGAGGTGGAATCTGCATTGTTAGAGCTACTATGTTCAACCGTTCTTTAATGCATTTCTGTGTATGCGATCCTTGTGTAATCATGAATTTGTTGACGTGAAGGCGAACTCTGTGTGAACTATCAGTTTCCAAAGAGCAAGATCTCTCCTGTTTTCAAGATGGTGAGCAGCAAATAATTTTCTTCTATTGACCTTCGATATAGTCAAGCAGCCGGTTCAAAACCAATTAGCATTTACAATTACATTCTCAATTACAGTTGATTTCCGGTGTTTAAACTTCACCAGGGAGAACAGCAGTTTTTTGTGCCGGGAATCTTAAGAAAATGTCGGGAATTGGTAGGCTCAGGGGATTTACCGGGAGATCGTTGATATGTCGGGACAAAATGAAAATAAATCGGGACAACTTTTGAGATACACACCACAGCTTAAACAGGATTCAGTCGCACGATAGCCCCAAAACTACAAAATATGTTCTTCTAACACCTTGGCATTTTTATCACCCAGTAATATATTTTTCCTGCCAAAGTGCTACTGTAGGTTCTCTTCTAATACCCTTCCTTACCTGAGCGGAGCAGCATTCACTACCTGTTAGGTTTACTAGTATTATTCAATACACGGTAATACGACAACTCACCGAGCGCGCGACGGCATAGTCTCCAGTGAATGGTTTTTACACCGAGGTAAAGCCCGAGTTTGTAAATCCCATAAAGCATGGTCACTCATCAGTGTCGATTACATCACATTAGGGCCATTTATACGAGAGGAAGTTAGCCGCGAACGATTCGTATAAATGGGTCAAAAACTGAAGTTCGCGATTACTTCAAGCCACCTCGTATAAATAGCACATTTTTGTGAATTTCGCGGGAAGCTGCGGCTAGCTTCTTCTCCTAGAAATTGCGGATCAATCACGGTTTCCCCCCACCCCTCCCCCACACTTCACCCTAACCTTTAATGGTAATCATTAATAGAAAGATGCATATCCAAGGGAGGGGTGGGTGGGTAGTTTCCCAGAAACCGGGTTTGAACCCAAATGGCTCTATTGATAAAGGCTACTGAGGTTTTGTACTTAGGGGTTTAAAACTATGTTGTTTGCTTTGCAGATTTAGCTATGATGTTAAATTTAGGAATTTTCGAATACAATGGGAGATGTGGGTGAGTATATACATATTTTATTGCTTGTCCTTTATCGTGGCCCATGGGACGACTTGGAAAAGGCGCCTTTGTTTTATGACATATGAGACAAAAATACAATTGTCATTCCCACAGAATTTACCAATGAACGCAGAACCTTGTGCTCTTTTAGTTTTGATTTTTGAATTTCGGCGACATTGACATTTCAAAAGGTGCATAGCTAACACAAGCATGCTTCATGGGTCATGTTTGTTTGTTTATCAAGCATTTTAACAATACACGTAACTTGTCGGCTTTCTACAGGTATACCCTCAAGCCTAGTTTCATGCGGAGGTCTGACAGGACGTTTGACCCGTTTGCCGAGTCGACTGTGGATGGCATCATTGCTGGTGCTGTTGCAGTGAAGGTAAATCAGTTAAGCACCCAATAAAGTGAAGGTAAACCGGTTAAGTGCCCAATAAATATTGGCATTTATTCTTAAAAACCACGACGTAACTGTGTGTGTTTGTGTGTGGAATGCTTCGTAATACCAAGATAAACGTATATACTTGTCAGTGTTTGATAAGAGAGAGTAAATGAGAGATTGTAGCAACTTTTTAAACTATTTTGAGGAAACTTGATTCAACAAGCTGTACCGCGTCGCGAAGTACTTATACCACCCCGGATACCCGATATTAGTTTCTTATTGTAGGCAGAAGAGCTTCTGTTTTAGGTTATTGTTTCATATTTAACAAATGTCATTTGCCTTGAGTTTATACTCTAATAGATGCACAGATGACGTCACAACGTGACGAGAACAAAGAAGTGCGCCACGAGGCGTAGTGGAGTGGTGTTGCTATTGTACTCGTCACATTTTGACGTCATCTGTGCATGAATGAGAGGACATACCCATAATTAGCGAATAAGGAGGAAACGAAATGAATTAATGCAAGACATGACGTCACGTGTGCATCTGTACTCTAATAGACATTCATAATGGCCGCCTCCTAATTTGCATAATTTGGAAGATAAATCTGTAGAGGGAAACTAATGCTACCACATGAAAAATCACATTAAAACTAGTAATTGTGTTCAGTTTTAGAGCAATGTGGAGAATTGCTGTTGAGTTATATGTATTTCAAATGCAGAAAATACATGAAAGCGACGCTAGAAAGGCCTCCGTTATTTTTCTCCTAAATAATCTCTATTTTCAAATCACTGTAAGTTCATAATTTGTTACAATTTCTTGTTGTAGGTAATCAGTGGCCAGCTTCTGACTGATAAGAAGGTTGGCACATACGTGGAGGTGGATATGTACGGACTGCCTGCCGACACAGTGAGGAAGAAATACAGAACGAAGGTCGTGCCTAGTAATGGCATCAACCCTACCTATGACGAGGAGCCATTTGAATTCAAAAAAGTACGAAACATTCACCACTCATGGGAATTAGGGCATTATGCACCAGTCAATTCCAGCGGTGCCCATCCTCCCCTCCCCCAGGACATGGTGGGGCACATTTTGAGATCCCGGGAGTGGGGCATTTGTTCACAGCTTGTCCATTGTTGCAGTCTCAACTGTTACACCTTTCACTAGTGTTATGTTTTATGAATATTTTTAACTTTTTAGGTCAGAAGAGAGATCGATATTTTGGGAGTGGGGAAGGGAAAGAAAGGGAAAGAAAGGGAGGGTATGGTATTTTCAACTTGAGGAAGCTTTGACTTCCAGATGATTTAGTAGCTGAGGTCTGCTGATTTTGTTCCAGGTTGTGCTTCCTAGTCTAGCGGTACTCAGGATAGCGGTGTATGAGGAGAGCGGTAAACTGATTGGACAGAGAATCTTGCCGGTAGATGGACTTAACCCAGGTATACAAGATGTAACTGTGAGGCGTTTACCAAACTGTGATCCTCATAGCCAAAGGGTGTGTGTAAAATAGTCGCGTGTTTTGGGTGACTGACCCTATCGTATCGTATAATTCACCCACACAGCACTGAGGAGCTTTAAGTAGCTCGTTTAATACATGTATGGATTTAGGTTGGTTTTTGTGGATGGAGGAAAACCAGAGAACCCGGAGAAAAACTCTCAGAACAATTGCTATATCAGTTAAAGGGGCTGTGTCAACGTCTATATGATCAACTTTGTCTTGACGAAAGACAAAAATAACTACTCAATTAGCAGAGTATATACTTTCCAGGTATACTAGAGAAAATTTGAGAGAATTTTGATGAAGGATGGTAAAGATTCGAGTTATATATCAGAGTATATAACATAACCATGATATAACGCGCGAACTGATTGGCTAAAAGGCGTGTTTACCATGCGCGAGCTTGTGTTATTATGGTTTTGAACCGCTTGCATTGCTTTCATTGTGTGCTTCAATATATATCATAAAACAAGTAAAGAAGCTTTGGCTATGTACAGAATTACACTGTCATAACATACTCCAGTCATTTGAGAACACTAGAGAAATGTTAAAAGCACTCACTTCGAGTTGTGCTTTCAACATTTCTCCTATGTCCCCATGTGTTTTATGACATTATAATACATGCTAAAGTTTCTTTATTTGTTTACTATTTTCAGGCTATAGACACATCAAGCTTCGTAACGAGTCCAACCAGCCCCTGACCCTCCCGACCCTGTTTGTTAACATTGTCACCAAAGATTACGTACCATCAGGATTTGAAGGTAAGTCAACAGTAAATGTACACTCTGGCAGGAGAAAAGAAGATGCGGGGTTAGAACTATACCACTGATAATTTGAGTTTCTTATGTTGACCTAAATATTTCATGATCATATGAGTAGTAAACAACTTAAAACTTGAGCCCGCGTCGGAAAAGACCGCTGTACAGTCGTTACCTTGCGCCCAACCTGCCTGCGTTTACTACTCATTTGTAAGTGATGTGCCATGGTGTTGCGCAGTACTAAGCTAGCAAGCGCGCGGGGTGTCACGGGAAGTCGCGCAAAGGATCAGGGGAAGGGCGTTTTACCGTCCTTCCCGTGACACCCCGCGCGCACAAGCAAATAGTTCCAGTCCGAGGCGGATTGTATCTAGAAGTGATTTCTAAATACCTTTGTTTTCTGTTACAGAAATCGCTTCTAGGTACAATATGAAAATCAGTTATTTTGTCTGACCCTTGCATAATTCACAGTGTGATCTTCTCTTAGTTAAATGTATCAACACGTGACCACAACGAATGCTCCTCATTGGCCGATGTGTCATGGATATTTAATGTAGTGTGAGAAAAGTATTAAAAGCAAATAAAGGAAATAGTAAAAACCAAATTTCAGAAGAAACACTTTTTTCGTCCCGTCGTCACTGCCGTCGCCGTCCTGGTTTCTTAAAGTCCCTTTGTTTTGGAACGCGAGGCTCTCGGCTATTGCTGGTTTTCACTTAATCCCCAGAGATTCAAATGACAAAGGGCATGGCGGCCATGTTGGTGCCCCAACAAAAGAAGCTAACGAGGAATCTATTGTTTAAGGGCACCAACATGGCGGCTATGACGTCAAGTGAAAGCCAGCAATAGATTGACTTTCATGTACTTGTTGTTATTTGTAGATTTTGCGGCTGCCCTGTGTGATCCCATTGCCTTCCAGTCACAAGAGGACAAGAGACAACAGCAGCTAGCAGCCCTGCTTGATGACGAAGAGGAGGTGGATGGCGAGGTATCTCTATCTGTACTGTTGAGAGCGGTGTTGAGAGCGGAGTGTCGAAAGTAATAAGTGATAGCTTTGGTTTTGTGTTTGCTTATCTTTTCTATTGACTGCGATAAACGTTTTGACTTTTATAATTATCAGCCAATCAAGTTCTGAACTAAAACCAAAAAATAGTTTTGTCTATCCCAGACCAATCATGAACGACCAATCATGAATTACTTCAGTTTGTGATTGGCTCATTGCGTTTTTACTGTGTTTCGTTTTGTCTGTGTTGTGGCGTCCCTTGTGAACCCAGTGTCTTTTCGACGTGGCCTTTGTTCCCCTAGTGGCCTTACCATACCCGGTATATACGGATTGTATACATACCTCTTTTTGGTATGTCAGGCGAAGTGATGGTTGTGAGTTTTGTTTTGCTAGTTCTTCCAGGAGAGACAGAGACAGACAGACAGACACACTAACGAACCTCCGTTACGTAATAACACAGTCCGATTCGAGCGGATTTCGTATGAGTGGGCTCCCTGTGGTATGAGTGGCCGTGACGTAAGTCATTGCCGTAACTTGCCTACTGTTCGGCGTGCCGTGACATTGAAATGGTTTCCCATTGTTTTTGTCTTTCTGATCCAATCAAATTACAGAGTTACAGTACAGTAAGTTACAGTACGAGTGTTCTCGAGCGTTCTCGAATGACCCGAGTGTTTTACGATGTATAAAACATAGATTTAAGGCTTCTTTATTTGTTTTATAATATAGATTTACACGTGCGATGAAAAGAAACCGCCAGTTGAAAACAATAAAACACGGCAAACCATGTTATATATAGAGGATATTACATGGGCGCGCCGCGAACGAGTAAGATATTTCATCAACACGAGAAGATAAAATTCGTATCTCTGAGCGGCCATGTAATGTTCTGTTTAATATATAATTATCGATGAAATACCAGTTCAATCTCTTGCTAAAAAGGCTAGAAATCTTTGAAAGCCATTCATATTTTCAAAAGTGATATCTTCACGTGTGAAGATATCACTTTTTAGAAAGAAATATACACTGGTATTTCATCGACAATTATGTATTAAACTCTGATAAAACATGGCTTTTTAGCCAATCAGAGCGCGCGTACTATCGTATCTATATTATAAAGTGATGTAAATGTTCTATTCTTCTTGTTCACAGTCGGAGGTGTTTGAGGAGACGCCTGTGGTCTCCAGTAAGACTGTCAACCCCACAAAAATCCAGAACATTGTACCAGAGAAAGAACATAAGAAAAGGTTATCCCTCAGGAGGCCTGAACGCACTGGTGAGACAACATGTAGTTATGGATAATTAGTTATTTAAGGTTGGTTCACACTTGCGGCATAAACTTAAGAACACACGCAAGCGCAGATTGTACTTTAAGGTTGGATGAATGTTTTGTTCTAATCAAGTATAAAGGAGTTAACTAACCATGAAGTACAATCTGCGCTTGCGTTTGTTATGCTTATTCTTATGTCGCAAGTATGAATGAGCCTTTAGCCTCTAGTTTCTACTTATCTATTATTGTTATTATTACTATTATGTTATTGTTTATACTTGTATTTGTATGTCCCTTCGTCACACTTGCAAATTAACGGCGGCGTAAGCCCTCTTGATAATCTTCCTGCTCTTGTGGCAAACCCGAGAATATCTACGTTTAAAAAAATGCAAAAATAAATAATAATAATAATAGCAATAATAATAGTAATAATAATAATTCAGGATGTTTTTTTTACCATTTTTTGAGAAATACAGGGTTAGCACCTTCTTGCAGTTTTCACATGACTGTCGGAAGTGTTTTGGTTTTGCGTTTACTAAGCTCTACTATTGGCTGAGAAAATAAACCAACCAATCAGATTCCAAAGTAAAACCTATTTTGGCTTTGCTTTGGTTTGTCATTGGCTCACAGGGAAGCCATTTATGAGTTACTTGTGATTACTCGCTCCTATGATTGGCTAGCCTGCGTCGCATCCGAACTGAATCCTGGTTAAGTCCGTCTGCGAAACAGCGACAGAAAGCTTGTTCTAGACTACCAACGAAGTACCAGGATATATGTAGTCGATTCTGATTGGCTTTTACTAATGCTCATTCTTACACGTCTTCTGACTGGCCATTCAACTGTCACCAGCCTCGGAGATTGTTATGATGGGCAGTTTATGTCAGATGCCGCTCGGTTGAAACTGTTCGTTTGCACGTGGTCAGCTGTTTACTTGAGATTTCTCGCCCAAGACGAGCGAGCGCTCTGTCGTCGTTTCCCTGTGTTTTACTGTCGGAAAAGGTTAGGTTTATTTCAATTTCGGGTCAGGTTTTGAAGTAATGTAACGTAATAGGCTGCCCGTGGTTTAGTGCGACATGAAAGGAAACTTGCCGAACACATTAAATACAATCTGTCACGACAAAATGCTCGTTCGAGGAACACACAAATAAATCTCCCATGTAGCTTGGAAATATCTAGTATGTGCCACATCCGAACTCAACTCCGGTCAACTGCTCTTGTTCTAGCAAACGAATCTCGATTTCAAACTGATATTGTACACATATCATTGCTCTTCTCGACGTGTATGAAAGCCGCCACATTTTGAAATGTAAATTAGCCGTAAGTCGCGCTGGTGACAGTTGAATGGTCAGTCAGAAAACGTGTAAGAATGAGCATTAGTAAAAGCCAATCAGAATCGACTACATATATCCTGGTACTTAGTTGGAGATCTAGAACAAGCTTTCTGTCGCTGTTTCGCAGACGGCCTTAACCGGGGTTCAGTTCAGATGCGACGCAGGCTAATGTTTGGCTGGCTGTGGGTAATTTGCGGTTGGTCTTTCGACACTCATGTGAAATTCGCTCTTTGTGTTCCTCATGGCTCGAGCTTTCCTGTAGTCTTTCATTAGATTGCTGGCAAGTCCCTTCTACTGCGAAATTAAAACAAATTGGCTAACCGTGGTTCTAGATGGCCAACGATTGTCTGACCAACTATGCATACCATGTCTATCCATCGTTAGTCATCTTGAACCATGTTTAGCCATTCTAAAAAAAAATCGAAGTAGATGGGACTTGCTGGCAGTCTAGTCTTTCAATGAAAAAAAATAGTTTAGTTAGAACAGTTAGTATAGCGGACAGGAATTACGCTATTGTATGAAGGGAACAGTTGTTTCAATGTTATTAGTAGTTCAGTGCCATCGAGTTGTTAGACGTCGACTGCAAGCACGGACAGTGACCCAAAATAATAGAGGAACTTGTACCCATTTTTCGGTCGGTCGCTACAGTACCGACTAAAACTGATAATGGAAACTAAACTGATTGTTCGCGATCTTTCAGTTTGCCGTAATACCAGTTTCCTTTTTTCTGCAGAATCACTCACGGCAGAGAAGATTCTCAACCAGCGTCGCGGCTCTTCCATGGCGCAGTTCGTCTACGACAACATGAACCTTCCACCAGGAATGAAGCCCACTCTACAGCACCAGATGTCTAGTCCCTATCCGGTCGGACGGACTCCCTCCCTCCCAGCTCCTCCCCCTCCTGAGTCAACAGCATTGTGGAAGAGGGACCTTCAGCGCCAAGAAACGCGAAGGCAGGACCTGTTCGCTTATTTATCATTCTGAGCAAGGTGAGCGCCCTGGCGGACTCATGTGGGATGTCATGTCAAATTTGTTATGTTGGCGATACGAGAAAGAATACAAAATACTCGAAAAAGAGAATTCAAAGGCTTCCAACAAAAGAAAAGTTATGTTCGTTTGGATAATCGTCATTAAGGGCATAGGATGAAAACCTTATTTTGTATGCTATAAAGTTTGATTACACGTTATATTCGATTTGGAAGTTCGTGTGGGGTTAAAGGTGTACGTTGTGGGGTTAAAGGTGTACGTTGTGGGGTTAAAGGTGTACGTTGTGGGGTTAAAGGTGTACGTTGTGGGGTTAAAGGTGTACGGTGTGGGGTTAAAGGTGTACGGTGTGGGGTTAAAGGTGTACGTTGTGGGGTTAAAGGTGTACGTTGTGGGGTTAAAGGTGTACGTTGTGGGGTTAAAGGTGTACGTTGTGGGGTTAAAGGTGTACGTTGTGGGGTTAAAGGTGTACGTTGTGGGGTTAAAGGTGGATTCCATTGTCGCGTATTTTTACGTACGTAAAACATGCGTCAAGAAAACATCGTAAATAATTGACTGTCGCATTTAAAGTTCGTAGATTTGTTTTACTTACGTTTTTAAAATGGGGTTTTACTCGCGTAAAAAGTCATTTTTGCTTTTTTCAACGGTTTACGGACGTAGAGAAAAACGCGATAGTGGAAATTTACCTTTAGTTGCGTGTTTAGAATTGTGTCGTAAAACGTAAAGTATGTACAAGAGAAAATGAGGTAAGAGAACGAATCATGGGTCAGGTTCCAATGATAATTTCTTGATTTTTCACCTCAAATCGATTGTCGATCTTTCTAAAACAGCGTTTAGACGATTGCAGTTTGCCGTCCAGTAAAACCTTTCCCATGGGACCACGAGCGCAATTCACTGGTTATTGAAGTGATATATCAGCACGTGACTGTTTCCAGTAAAGCCTTTCCCATGGGATCACGAGCTCAATTCACTGGTTATTGAAGTGATATATCAGCACGTGACTGTGTCCATTAAAGCCTTTCCCATGGGGATCATGAGCTCAATGTATAAACAATCGTCTGATTGATTGCCGCCCCCAAAACGCGACACGGAAAAAAAAAACACTTGCGAAATTTGACTAGGGCGTCCAAAGGCCTGGCCCGAGTAATGATACCGGATTGACGTCAAGTTGTTCATACAGATTCCATGAGGCCCCAGGCGATATTTCCAGAATCAGATAAAAATAACTTACATCACGTGTCGCGAAACTAAAAATAGATTTCAAATAGTTATTATGGGTAACGGGAATTTGGTATCTTACCTCCTCTCTTGGTTTGTAACTGTCCATGTATAATGCTTTGGTGAAGCTGTATACAGATTAAACGCGAGGTTTGGAGTGTGTGGGTTTGAAGAGTACTTGAACACTATTTACTTTCTGCTAGAAGTGGACTTGCTAGTTTAAACGTGCATGTGCGGAAACCAAAGAAGATTGACTTGGGAAATGTTAGTGTTTAAGAATTAATAGATAATAGTATTGGCTTTAGTACACATATCTCAAATTATAAATATTGGAGTTAGAATCATTTATGTTCTAATGATGTAACGAGTGGTTTTACTTAACCGTGAAACAAAATATAATCGTATCTAATGGTTACAATGGAAAACTAAAACAAGAGTCGAGTTTTATATTCGAAAATGTCCGCTGAATGCGATGATTCCAGACGCATTTATACAGGGTTAGCCTCGTTCTTAAGTTAAACACTCATAAATACCAGCAAGAAGGTGGGCTATTCACAACTCTGTGTATTGTTGTAGTTTCGCGTTTTGCATCTTCTCGCTGATATTTATGATGTTTAACTTAAGAACGAGGCTAACCCTGTATACATGCGTCTGTAGTCATGCATTCAGCGTTAATTTTCGAATAAGAAACTGGACTATTGATTTAGGCCGTGATCACAGTTGAGCCAAGTAAAGTAAACTATACGTAATTGCTATGGAGATAGAGCGCGCTGGAAATGTGACCTCAAATCATATGAACGTACCATATTTGATGCTAGTTACTTGAAACTTAATAAACGCCGAAACACTCTACAAGCTTGGACTAGGTCACTCTTGAAGCAGGCTATGCAAACAGTCTGACAGTTCTGTCACAATATGACAGCCCACCAGTTGACTAGTAAACGCATTAAAGTGCCTCTGACGCTTTTTGTATCAACCATATCGATTCTACAACAAGTGAATAGTTGAATAGTAAAATATTTCTTGATTTGAATGCTGCGTCTGTGAGTCATAAAGGTTTATATTTCGAATATCCTAATGATCTCAACCAAGGAATATTCTGTCATTTGTTTCTTCTTGTGAATGAAGATATTTTCTGATTTAGTTAAAATATTTGTTAAATCACTGATAAAAGCTTCAAATAGAACATGGATGTGTACATAATGTCATTGATCTCTACCAGCTTGTTTTTGTATATTAAATTAATCCTGGGTAAACATCATATTCATTAGCGTATTGTAGATATAAACCTCTATAACTCGTATACACAACACTCAAATCCTAACATATTCTACTATTCACTTGATGTGAGGTACTTTAACGCCTGTTCACTCGAGGACGGCAAAAGTAAACGGTAGAAAATAACATGCTAGATACGTGTTGCTAGTTCAAGTGTGACCACTGCCCTCAGTGTCTAATAACAACGTATAATTGTCTTGTATCACGAGTTTAAGTAAAGTCTCTCGATTATGAAATGGATTTGAGCGAGTAGTTCTATGAAATTAACTTTTCACCACTGCACATTAGTTCGTCAGTATCAGTGGTCTTCTCGGGCAAGGCGTTTGAGAGGGGGAGGGGATGGGTAGGCTGATGCGTACTAACTTGGAGGGGGGTGGGTTAGGTATATGCGTACTAACTTGGAGGGGGTGGGTTAGGTATATGCGTACTAACTTGGAGGGGGTGGGTTAGGTATATGCGTACTAACTTGGAGGGGGTGGTTAGGTATATGCGTACTAACTTGGAGGGGGTGGGTTAGGTATATGGTACTAACTTGGAGGGGGTGGGTTAGGTATATGCGTACTAACTTGGAGGGGGTGGGTTAGGTATATGTGTACTAACTTGGAGGGGGTGGGTTAGGTATATGTGTACTAACTTGGAGGGGGTGTGTTAGACAGATGCGTACTAACTTGGAGAGGGTGGGTTAGACAGATGCGTACTAATTTTGGAGAGAGGCTAGGCAGATGCGTACTAACTTTGGAGAGAGGCTAGGTACATGCGTACTAACTTGGGGAGGGGGGGGGTAAGATGCCGCCATTCAAAAGCCATTTGAGTGCCCTTTTGACTGTCGCGCTACACCAAATATGACTTGTTTTGCTTCCGTGAGCAAACTGTCAGGTCACCGTTGAAGTGGAGTGGTGTTTGAATGTGTCCATCAACATCGTGGTCAATATCTCACCTCATGCATATTTCATTGCCATTTGCAGCCCAAAAATGGCCGTCACGCCCCTGTTCAATGCGTATGTACTCATTGTATGTAGAACCGTTTGTGTCTCGTTTTTGTGTCAAGTAAACTCTCAAAAATGGACACGATCTGATGAAAAAGAAAAACCTTTTTTTTGGGGGGGGGGGGGTGGGGAGGATTTTGGAAGCATTTACAACATAACAGCACCCTTTTCTGCCTTGTTTCGGTGATCACTCCGCCCTGGAGTGGAAGGTCGTTTTTGACTTCGTAAGCTAGAGTATGCAGTGCTCGAAAGTAACTGTTTCTATGGACCAGTGGTTGACAAAATCGATAGTAAACCCCGGCTGTTGGAACAAATTCTAGCAGAAAAGAGATTACATTCTATTTCAGTATCAAGTTTGATGCAATCGATTTATATATTTAGTAGAGCTATTATTTATTGGATAAATTAATTGATATATTTGGAATCTTTTATTATCTATTTGGCAAACTGATATATTTGATTTGTCAAGGGAAGGTCATTTTTGAGAGTTCTGATTGATACATTTCATGTTGTGATGGTATTGCATGTTCATAATTAACACATACGCTCGTGTGCACAGTTGTACTGAACACCCGTACGGCTTTTTTTACGGCCTCTATAACTGTACGTGCCATTAGTACGGTGAGGTTGTCCATCAGTCAAAAATAATCGGGGGGGGGGGGGGGATAGAAGAGAAATAATATGTGAATTTCCTGATACGCTTTCCAAACTGGCATGGTTCGCTCGGGCCTTGAAAAGTCCGTGAAATATTGCCCTATCCCTTGAAAGTCCTTGCGTTTTGGCATATTATGTTTTATCCTTGAAAACGGCCTTGAATTTTTACCAAAACTCCTTGGATGTTAATGTGTGAACCTGTAGAAAACAAGTCCTTGAAAAGTGTGGCTTGTCAGATTAAAGTGGATTACACTTACTCTAGCAACTTAATTTCGGTTTACTGTGGAAAGAAATCAAGTTACCCCAGCTCGAATCCTTCATCATGGTAGCCTGCTGTTCAGACCGTCCGAGGTCGTTCGCTCACTTTCTCCCCCCTCGATGAACGGAGCGGACACCCCCCCCCCCCCCCCCCCCCCCCCCGCTTCCCCCAGTACAGGATTTGAAAACAAATTAGACGCTAAATTGATGGACTTCCTTCTCCGTGTTAATTATCAATGAAACATTCCAGTGTGTTGCTGTCTTTTTTTAGTTAATTACGTGTCAGAACTTGCAGCGACGATTGTTCATTATATGACGAGATATTACTTACTGCTGACAAGGAATTGTATTTCTTTTTGGAGAAAAAGAAATGGCGGACGATAAAACTGATACTCGGATACGTGCTGGACCAAACAAGAACCTCAACTTGTCATGAATGGCGGGTTTATGCTAATGATTCAAATAAAAAAATAACTGATCGATAAACATGATTAAATTGATGGCAGCTATCTAAACATTAAAATAGACGTGAGCTATAGTTAAGGTTAGAAACTGACGTGAGTGTTTTATTGACAAACTAGCTGACTGTACAATGAACGAAAAATAATGAATATTGATGAATAAAATCAGTCGACAAGTACCTGTATACCGTGTAGGAGTTTAATTTTGCGGGAGTTAATTTTTGCGGATTTTGCGGATTTCCTTCGATCCGCAAAAAAAAACTCCCGCACAATTTTTCGTCGCAAAAATATACTCCCAGAGAAAAATTAGTAAATATTGTTTTAATGGTTATATCGGGTTAACAGGAACTTTTTAACATTGAACATAATAGGAAACGCGAAGTTAATAAAATACATTTTTCCTCTCACATAGCCGGCTTCTTACGGAAAACCGTACTTTCCCGCTTCTGTGTCACGTTCAACGGCAGTTGTCGTAAATAAAGACTGACAATATACAGTCAATTCCAAAGTACATGTACTCAATGGATTAATCTACAGACTTAATTCCTGCAGCAAATAAAGCGTGCTCTCATAACTCCGAGGCGACCGGCACAACAGGCATCTATTCCCGATTCAACTCCAGACACGTCCTCAAAAGAAACGGAGACTGTTATCATAATCGACTAATACGTTTTTACAAGAACGTACAATAATTCACTCAGGTTTTGTCGTTGTTTATGTTCATGTTGGCGCTAGAACAATAACTATAGAAACTTCCGGTCGAAATTGTAAGTCAGGAAGTAAAATTTCAATTCAATACCGATACTGCCTTGAATCTTATTTATACTTGACCAGAAATCCGCAAAAATTTCCTCCCAGCAGAAATTTTAGCTGTCTCGATCCGCAAAACGTTCCTCCTACACGGTAGGCCAATCCTTGCTGACGTCATTGTTTACATTTTTGCCCGACTAGATTAAATTAAACTTCAAGCTACAAACAAACAGACTACATCAGTTGAAAGATAATTTTAAACTTAGTAATCACCGAAATGTGAGATTGATATGTTAAACATTTACGGAGAAATTAACTTTAAAAAAACTGTAAAATGGGCAAGAGTTGCTGACAGCCATACATTGTTTGTAAATTTTGAGTGTTTGAACGCTCATTCCTCAAAACATTTATCAAATTTTCGGTGATAATCTCTTTTGGTTTATGGACTCTGTTTGTTTGTATGTACGTCGTTTGAAGTTTGATGTATGCTAATGAGGAAAAAGCGTAAACAAAGATTCGCCTATATGTCAATATAGTACAAACATAAAGTCTCTAACTTTTAATATTTTAACTGAGTCCACAGCGTGCTGTGGTTACCAATAAAACACTGTTATTAGCCAATCACCTGCTTGGATGTCACTGTTATTAGCCAATCACCTGCTTGGATTTTGTAATGTGCACGAAGGTAGAATATTAATTGTTTCTAGAAGCCTCAAAGCATACTCTACTAAAGTGATTTTAAATAAACATGGCAGAAAATGGCAACATTAACATTAGATGATGAATACTAAACTACACTCGAGTGATTTTCTGTTGTCAGAAGCTTAGTATTTTGGCTTTTGTGTGGCTCATTCGTCTGATTTGCTTTCGTAAATATGTGTAACAGAAATTCGTTTCGAAATTCTTGTTTGGCGGGTAAACGTGAGGTGTAAGAACAGTTGGACATGGAATAACCTTAAAGTTAGCATTAATCTTATGGATTTTCTCATATAAACGTTTGGCATGATTGGCTCACGTCGCGTCCAATCGTGCTTTGATAAATGGTAACTATTGGTATGACATATCTGCATGGGTCCTAACGGGCGTGTCACCTAACTCTGTGAGTATAAACCCACTATAAACTATTGATTTATTGTCTCTCGTCGCTAAACAGGATCTTGACTATTCTCACACTACTAAACCTAAATTAAACTACACCGAAATAAAATCGCCCATTTTTGATCCCCGTTCCGTATTTCCTAGATAACTGACTTGGCTTGCGTCCCTCGACAGAGGGTGCGGTGGGGCAAAAGTCAAGACTTTGTTTGGAATATGAGAAAGTTTATCGCTTTTGGAAAACCAATATAATTTGATTTGTGGTGGTTGTTGTTTTATTATGATTTTTTAACCAGAAAAATAATTTTACTTAAAACATTGTTTTGCTATTTTATGCTGTAAACTCTAAAGCACATAAAGTGATAAATGATAAATTAAAGGCGAAAATAAAAACCGTAACATTTATGTGAATGACCACTTTTAACGTTCGAATAAAATTAGATGTATGCACTACTGTTATTCTAAACAATATCAAATTGTCGACTAACATAACAAATACTCTTAAAATACTAATCAGTAACATACACAAGCCACAGCTTTTAATTCCTATAAACAATTACAACTCTTCTCACTTACCTTTCTATCATCTTCTCAGCACTGCTATTTTTTAACCGCTACTATCATTTTATTTACAACTTAATGTTGTTTTTCTAATGTATTTATTTTCCTTTTTATTCTTGTTGGGTGTCATGGTTTTGTCTTGTTTTCTCGAGCTGCTGTGATTAGTGGCGCCGCATTAACTTTTTCTCATTCCATAACATTCTGTTTCCAATAATATTTCCGTGTGTTATCTAACAAACATTCATTGGCTTCCACGTCAGAAGTAACAACATTAAAGGGAACTTCTACTGAAAAACAGTCTTTTCTCTGAACTGTTCCTTATGGATGCCTAAATATATCGCTCTAGATGTCACTAATTGACCGATTTTCCTGTCCATAAAACACATTTGAATTTCCCCAGAGTTCCTAAGGAGAGGAATCGCTCACTCATTCTGATTGGCTAAAAATACATAGATTAGCAGTGGTTTTAAAATGTGACAGCAATTGAGTGACGATGGATATTTAGTGTAGTGGATGCGACGTTTGCCTTACGAGTAGGAGGAGCGGGGTTCCAGAAAATCTCTCAAATTCTTTTACCTCACCATTTTCTTGAGACGTTTTTCTTGAAAACCCTAGCTCTAGGTGGGTAGGATCTTGTTTACTGACCGGTTAGAGTTTTTTATGGTTCAGGGTAGGGTTTTAGTTAGTTTATATTGTCATTTCATGAATTAATTAAGTGAGCGATTCCTCTCGTCGCGCTGTTGCCCCTGCAGACCTTTCCCACGCGGCGGCCATCTTGGAATAAACCTATTGTTAATGCTTACCCAGCATCGGTTAAACACAATTGACAAGCACATGAATCATTGGATTTAGATACCCATGAGGAGTATTTGAGAGCAAACATTGTTTTTCAATGGACGTTCCCTTTTAAACGCGATTAATAATTAAAGTTACATTCTGTGACCGTTCCGAGATCTCAGTTCACATGCATTCGCGAGAGATTGTTTTGCGACTCAGTCGAAAATAAAATGGTAGTTTCCTCGCCAACGTATAGCTTTGCTCCACTTATTCATGACAGCTCAAACGAACAAGGCCATCTCTCGTCGTTAACGTTCCACTGCATGCGATCAAATTACACTTCCCCAGTTTTCTTCATTTTCGGAAAGTAACAGTACTAAATACTTACCATTTCAATGGATACTATGACGTCATAGTTGCAAAAACATGACTACGTTAGTCTAATATAATATGCAGAAGGAAAGGGTAATTTTCATGTATAAACGTCTAGAGAGCTTGTACACAAAATGCCTTCTAGTCGCTGTGTTGCGTACCTGTTGCTTAGATGATGGCACGAAAAGACCGCTGAACAAAGGATCGCTCGTTTCTAGTCCGAGTAATGACGGCCAGCCTGAGCTCGAACTTATGGCTAAAATAATCAGACTTCCTGTAGGAATTTTGACTTGAGATTTGATATGGTAAGTATCTGGTAGTATTACTTTCCGAAACTGAAGAAAAAGGAAAAGCGTAATTTGATCGCAGTAGCACTTTAACCCTTAAGGATTTATGAACTCTAATTTTCAAGCGACTGTTGACTCGACATTTCTCTGACAAAACATTCGTGTCATATAGCTAGCGTTTTGATTCCATTTCATTTTTGTAAACGGCGTTTTACAATTCTTGTTTTCAGGTCGTACCAGAACAGAAGATGAATCGCAATGGAGACACTTTTGTCAGTTTTCGGTTCTTACTTCCTAGCGGGCGTGTTTCGAATCGTTCTCAGCATTCAATGTAGCACTCATTCCCGTTACAGTTGAACAAAGTGTCTTTCTCTTGGTGCTTTGTAAATAAGTTTCTTGAAGTCTTGTAAACAAAATCAAGTTATCAGCATTGGAAACTTAAGTTAACTAAACTGTTTTTGACTTCAGTGTAAAAGAAAACTTTATTTCATCTCATGGGAATGAAAATGTTAGCCACAGTTTGAGAAATTCGAAGCTCGCCCTTTCCGCTTAGTCATGTTATTTCTTTTCTGCGTCAAACGTGGTCAACATGTTTACACAAGGTTAAGCATCCATAATTCTTCGCTTGTTCGTACAAGCATTGTATTTTCCAGTTTTCTCGATTCTCCTTCGAGACGAGGTAAATAATTTTCGTAAATCAAATTGGGCGTTTGTGCGTCATGGCGACCATAACCGTTGCCGACAGCAAATAGCTTGGAGCTTCTAATCACAGCGGTCCCCCCCCCCCCCCCATGTTTTTGTCTATGGGTCAGTGTGTTGTGTGATGTTTAATGACGAGTTGTTATCACTTGTGGTTCCGTATTTATTATTTTAATTGTGTTTTTGCTGTGGTACAGTGTTTTTTTTACTGTGACCCGTTTTGCACGCTTTCTCAATGTACATCACACTTTTTGTTTTGTTATCACGAGTTTTCACTTGCTGTCAAAGAGTTATTTTAACTCCAAAAGAGTTATGCTGTACTAAAAAAAAAGTACAGAATAACTCTTTTGGAGTCAAAATAACTCCTTGAAAATAACAGTGTATAAAGTACACTGCTTGTTAAGTAATGCTCCGGCTAAGAACTGTAGCAAAAGACAATAGGCTGCGACAATGAGCATATCCCCATATACGATTTTGAGATGTCTACACGCAGAAAATTAAGTAAATGTTATGCTATGGACTCTTGACTGTGAAAACGCAAAGACGACACCACCAGCCAATCGGAAAGGGAGAAAACCAAAGATCTTTCAATCTCAACTTCCCCACATACGATATTCTTCGAAATTAAACCAGTTTGATCAAAACTAAATTAAAACAAAAATATCGAATGAAAATATTTTATTCAGTCGATGCTTTTCTATCGAATTTATGAAATTACAAGAAAGAATAGAAATCACCTTTTTGCATTCCTTGCCGTTCAGTGGTACAGTTCTCAGCCGGAGCATCACTTAACAAAGAGAGTAAAACGCAAAGGCATAATATTATCCTATGTGCAAGCTTGTCTATCGAGAACTATGCGACCATACTGGTAGTTCCTTCAATTTAACTGTAAAGGGCTCTCTGATCCACAGATATAAAAGTTGAGGCTATGGATTTAGATCAGCTCAAAGAGCATAAGGTAACGCTTTCTATTCCATTATTGAAATAGGCTGGGAAAGTAACTGCCATGGCTGAGTTACACAAACTTAAATGTCGATTATATATCAAGTGAATCGGTGAATAGCAAAATATTTGAATGTTGCGAGTTATAAGAGTATATTTTTCGAATATGGTAATTGTGTGATATCATAGGAGGCGATTTACTGTCATTTGTTTCTCCTTGTGAATGAAACTATTTCTGATTTTTGCAAAATATTTTGTAAAATTGCTGATATAAGCCACAAAATATTACGTGGATGTGTGTAAAAGGTAATTTCTCTGCCGGCGTGTTTTTGTATAATAAATGAGGCCTTCTATGATATCACGTAATTAGCATATTGGAAATAGAAACCTCTATAACTCATTAGACTCAACACTCAAATGAAGAAATATTTTACAGTTCAACTATTTACTTGATGGAGAATCGATAAGTACTGATTCAGCTAAGAACTGGGCAGCAAAGGACAATGGTGATATCCCCACGTGCGATATTGCTTGAATATACCTGAAGTGCTGTATGAGATGTCTATAGTCCAAACTACACCCAGAAAATAAAGTACTTTTTATGCTGTTCGCTCTACTGTGAAAACTCAAAGAAGACACCATCTAACCAATCGGAAAGGGAGACCACAAAAGATCGTTCAATCTCAAATTTGATGACTTTCACCACATACGATGTTCTTCGATATTAAACCATAGTTTCATCAAAAATAAGTTAACTTCAAAATGTTTTATTTCGATGGTTTTATGTTGAATTTACGAGTAACAACCAATGAAATTACAAGAAAGAAGAATAGAAAATTGACACCTTTTTACATTCCTTGCCATTCAGTGCAACAACAGAAACGCGTTCCACCTCTGTAATTATTGCGTGCAGTGTATCAACCTTGTCAACACAATGTGCCTTTTGCAGGATACGATCACGTGGTGGTACTGGATGGCAAAACAAGCTGACTTCATTTATTTAAAGGCCTTGTACGAGATCGGTAGTGTTGTTAGAAAAACCTGTTTGTAAATGCTATTTTCCACCTCCAATCGATTGTCGATCTTTCAAAAACAGCGTTTAGAAGTTTGTTGGCCATCCAGTAAAGCCAGCGCATTAGGATATTTTTCATTATGACGGTCATATAACTACAACTACCAGAATCCTTTTCGAATTCTCTTTCTTATTCAGATTTTTTAAACTCCTTTGAGAATACCAAGACAACCGTCCAAATTAGAGGAACCAAAGAATCATCGCAAGGAGTTCTGGTAGTTGTATTATGTGACGTTATCATGCAAATGTCCTATTGGGATCACGAGCGCAATTAATTGGTTATTGAAGTTGACATATCAGACTGTTTTCCATAGGCCTATTGCCGGCAAAGTTGCGCGCAATGTTGCAGCGTGTGTCTGCACCTTTAGGGTGCATTAGAAGATTGTGTTCGGCTATGAAGGCTCTGATAGGTCCCTAGGGTCAGAGAGTTGAGAATGTCTAACTTGTATTGCATTGTTTTCTTACAGTCTTGCTTAAAGCTGGTACAGAAAACGCAGAAAGAAAACGAGATTTTGGTGAAGAAGCATGAAAAGGTTTGGATCGTAAAAAGACCAATTAATTTCTGCAAAATCTGACACCCATGTCAGGGAGGTAGTACCTTCTTTCAGATTTACAGACTAATAATAATAATAATAATATAAACACTTTATTTAAAGTGCCTATCACCCTTTTGCAATTTTGATAGCTTATGAACCTCCGAAAAGTTTTGAGTACCTCTGTGAAGAAAGTTTTGGTTTAAAATGAATACTTTATGTTCTACGCTTGTTTGAAATCGTGTAAATGTGACCTTTCCTGACTCATGACCGCGTAAGTAAAAGCCTGGGTCGAAACCTGGGTAGACGTCATCTCATTAATGCATTATTCTCCATGGCGCCTTTTTATCACAACAACATCGATGCATAGAAAATATACACAATTTGTGAGTTGTTAGTAAAGGAAAAAGTCATTTTAGTCAACATGTTAAGTACTTCTTCAAATGATTGCAAAGCCGAATTAATTATATGACGTCAAGATGACGTCTACCCAGGTTTCGACCCAGGCTTTTGCTTACGCGGTCATGGGTCAGGAAAGGTCACATTTACACGATTTCAAACAAGCGTAGAACATAACGTATTCACTTTAAACCAAAACTTTCTTCACAGAAGTACTCAAAACTTTTCGGAGGTTCATAAGCTATCAAAATTGCAAAAGGGTGATAGGCACTTTAAGCAGGGTAACTAGAGTTACAAAAGTAATTTTCATGTAGACCCTAAAATAAGGCAAAATGAATCCATCTTTCCCTGAATATCGATGTATTTTACGTCCTTATCCGAGAAGACGAGATTTTTTCACAAAGTCAACACCTTCTAGTGAGTTTGTTAAGACCCCGAGTCTTGACCGGCTAGGGATTGGACCCGCGACTTCCCACACAGTTAACCTTGTTTTCACGTGTAGTAGATATAGGTAACTTAAATTCTTATTCGTCTTTTCTGTTAAGGAAAAGGACAAGCTGCAGAAGAACCATTTCCTCGAGCAGGACAAGTTGTTTAAGGACCTGGAGAGGGAAAAGAGTTCTTTGAAGCGCAGAGTCGACAAGGACTTGAAAAAAACCGAGAAGAAAGGGTTCGTACAGGGGTACTCCACTACATACCTGGATAAGGCCAAATAAAAAACATACGTGGTCCTGGTGACGCTTTTAAAACAAGACAGTCGGTAACGAAGTACTAACGTTTTACTATTTTCCACAAGGGAAATCTTGTCTCGGTCGGCTAACCAGCGACATGCAGTTATTTTTATTCGGCCTAAGGTATAGATATACCGGTACATGTGCTGGATATCGGATATGGTTTTCGAGGCCGAGCTGTTTTAGTCTGAAATAGGGTGTTGTTTCGTTGTTCAACTTAAAGTGCCACTACGATCATATTTAGTTTTGATAGACTCCGAATCTTGAGAGTTTAGTCCGCCATTATATTACGCGAACCCGTTAATGGCGGTCGTAATTTTGATGGTTAAACTTTCCGCTAAATTCAGTTCATGATCTAAATTGGCCTTTGGCAGCAGTGTTCACTAGCTGTTTGTCTTTTTAGAAGACAAAAAAGTACCAAAAGAAATGGTAAAACTTCGTCGTAGTGACTAGTGGCATTTTAAGTACGAATCTAGGAAGAGAATAGAGAACATCCGTTTTTGGGGGGTCAGGTCTGAAAATGGGTATTTTGCAATAAATAATTATTTCGGACAATGATTGAAACTTGTCATCGACGCCAAAGCGATATTAGGAGACAAAAGTATGTTTCGTTGACTTCACAAAGGAAACGTGACTACCAGTGTTGAGATTGCACAGTTGGGAAAAGGAATGTAATATCTTTACTTGGGATAAAGGGAAACATATTCAGTTTACTACTGGAGGGAGTAGTCTCTATCAATTCCAAACCTGCATGCCAGCAAAGAAAATTTGGGGGTGAGGAATTGGTCAAAGAGAGTCAAAATAGCGAATTATAAGAGATTTATATTAGTTCCAAAGTCCCACGGTGGAACATTTGCATAGCTCAGCTGACTCCACGGTGGGGCATTGGCAACGCTCTGATTCAAAAATGTCAAATGCCCCACAAATGGGGGAGGGAGAGGTGGGCGATGGACAGGTTTGGAATTGATAGAGACATAATATAAAGAGCTTATTACACGGAAAGTTGTGTAATACGGCTGGATATTTTTAGGAGGCAGTTTTATTTTGTTCGAGCCTGAAAGGCGAGAAAAAATAAAATTGACGAGTAAAAATTTCCAGCCGTATTACACAACTCTTCGTGTAATAAATTGTTTATTATACGACAGCTAACACGAACAAAACATGATTGTTTTCGCTTACCTTACTGCTCTGTTTGAAGAAAATCTTGAAGAAATCTCTCAGCCTCACGTCGGGGGCGGGCGCGCACTGAAAAGTTTTTTTCGCGCGCTAAAAGCTGATTGGCTGTTACTCAAACAGCCCCATTTCGATTGGCTCGCGCGCTTACAAAACCTTTTAAGTGTTGAATAAACCTGTGCAAACCTGTTCGCGACCCGTGTAATACGGTCTCATATTTGCACTCGTTTTAGCCCGTATTTGCACTCGAAAACGCCAAGTCGAATAATAAAGAGACACAATGAGTGGAGGTAATGAGAGAAAGACGAAATTGGATGTATTCAGGATTATGTGATAATCGAGGTAATTACCTGTGCACAGGAGTTATGAGGAGACGTACAAGACGGGGATGGTTCAAATCAACGGTTTGAACAAGGGCCACGACTTGCAGGTAAATGTCGAAGAAGTCCATTTTGTTGCTCGTCCCCTCATGTTAGCTGCAGCATTGTGTATAACGTTGCCACCAATTGTTTTGAAACTGCCACGCTGCAACTTTTCCACCAGCATCGTACGAAACAAGTTCGAGACATGGAAATTCGGTGTTGCGTGCAATGTTGTAGTGCGAAGACGAGTCAATGCTTTTCAATTTTCGTGACCCGTGCTGTGACTTTCCCTGGTGGATTGGCACCTGCCACTCAACCCAGCATGATTCTGATTGGTCGGTTTGGTGCCTAAACCATTCACATGCTGAACAACATCCATAATTTGTCTCGTCTTGATTCAATTTTTTTCCAATGAGAACCGATATCAGAGCACGTTTGATTGGTGGAAGGCAAAACTTCAACTGGAGAAAGTCTGGGTGGCGTAAATATGACAGGTGCTGGTAATCGCTGTGATAGGCCTTTTACAGGATACGATCACGTGGTGGTACTGTGTGGCCAAAAATATCTGACTTCATTTATTCCAAACGATCATCGATCTTTCTAAAACAGAATTTTAAAGTTTGTTTGCCATGCAGTAAATGGTTGGGTATGTGTTATTGTTCGGGTTGTATTAAAGGCGCTGTAATAGGCTCCTTTCGATATATGCGTCACTTGTCACGCACATAGGTGACATGAGGCTCGGAGACAAATAAAATTGATTCTATTCACTCATGTCACCTATGTGCGTGACAAATGAAGCATATATCGACAGAAGCCTATTGGAAATATTTTCCCTATGATTCCCTGTTTCATACACAGCCATTGCACTGCAGTCGACCTCAGTTGCAGTTTCCTTCTGTTTTTCAGGTTGACGCGCTAAAGTGCGACCATCGAGAACAGATAATAGACCTGCTGCGCCGACAACTTGGCGAACAGCTTGTCTTAGCGAAGAAGCAGGTTGATCCGGTGAGACACGTAACTCCCACACCCCTCTTTCCCGGGACTTCCATATAAAAGTGGCGAGGATGCTCGTCAACATTTGTATTACCATATTCATTGAAGTGCGACTGTGAAAGATTCAAGTCTCGTTTGAAAAATTGCATTTAGCCAACTGTCAATCAGACACGGAGTCTAGTCTCAAACAAAGCTTTCAAAGGCGTACCTCCTTTGACTTAATTAAATCTAGGCGCTACTTGTTTGAATGACTGTCGACTAAATGCAGTTTTCCTAACGAGACTCGAAACCTTAACAGTCGCACTTCAATGAAAACGATAACAAATGAACCACTAAAATACACCAGAATGCCGTTCTGTGGGCGTGGCTCAAATTTGTTTTTACCCCCCAAGGGGTACCGATCCAAAGACGCGAAGTCAAGTAGTTTTTATATTGTTTGAATATCCTAAAAGTTTTCCACGATAACCACAATTGTGGACGTTTCAAATTGAACAACCTACATTGGTACAACCCCTGCCATTTAAGTCGGACCGAGCTCTTCAGCAATTTCCGGCTATTTTTAACACAACCGCCCTCCCCCTTTTCAATGTTGGTTATCGAGAAGACCGAAATGCTGCCTTTCTATCCCAACATTGTGATGGGGGAGGAGGGACAAGCGAAGTCGTAAAAAAATACCGCCGATCTGTCAGAGGAGTTCGTTCAGTGTTCTGAATAGCCTTATTTTGTCGGGCGGTCCGCACTTAAATGGCGAAGGTTGTAGGTACCTAACTATGCATTTTAAGGCCTAAAAGGTACGTAATTCTGAAAATTTCTTAATCGCGTTAAAAAAAAATCTTTTTTAGCAATACGAGGAGCTGGAACGTGTAATGGGACAGTCTCACGAGGACCAGGTCAAACTCCTAGACGACGTGCATGCCAAGTAAGTGCGAGCTGGCAGTGTATACTTAGAAAAGTAAGATTTTGCTTCCTGGGCGTTTTCATATTGCGCCCACACGATCGTTTCGTCCATCAAGACGAGAGCAAACACTGTAATCAACTGAAAGTCTAGTAAGGTGTGCTAACCGCCGTGTAGCAGCTGACGTTTCGAGCGCTAGCCCTTCGTCACTGCGCATGTCTGGAAAGCTGTCTAGGATATACTGCTCGGGAACAAGAAGTTGCCTTATACGGTTCGGTTTATGTTTTTATTGATTTCTCGTTTCTTATATTTGCCCCATTCTTTTCATGAGTCACCATTTTGGCATTTTCCACTCGTTCAGTCATTCCGGCACAAAATTACAAAACATTATTTTATTCATTATCAATTGTTTTGAATTTGTTTTCTTTCTCTTTTCTAATAAATTTTCCCCATTTTGTTTTTTTACATTTTTATCTCGATCGTTTTCCGAAGTGAAAACGATACATCCTTCCGGCCTCGTTTTGGTGTGGACGGAAGATCAAAACCCATCCTTGACCCCAGACCCTTCCCTTTTTTTTCTAACTAAGCATGCGCAGTAAGAAATAAGAGAAGGGTCTGGGGTCGAGAATGATGAAATCCCACCAAAATGAAAACTAGTCGCCAGTAAAACTCAATCATATAGGCCCAGTTATTTTTTTTCGGGAGGGGAGGGTGAATTCTTACAAGGATTTTTTCGTCGGCGATCAGTTGTTTTCTTTCCTTTCCAGAATTATGGCAGGGTCTTTTATGTTAGAGCTGTTTTCAGTAGTAAAACCAAACGCAAATTACCCACAGCCAGCCAATCATAGGAGCGAGTAATCACAAGTAACTCATAAATGGCTTCCCTGTGAGCCAATGACAAACCAAAACCAATTTGCGTTTGGTTTTATTTCGATTCTGATTGGTTGGTTTACTTTCTCAGCTAATAGGAGAGCTTAGTAAACGCAAAACCAAAGCACTTCAGATACTCAATTGAAATCCGCCCTACGAGCAATGGTATCGAAGGGCCCATTGACATATTTCGTTGCTACGCAACACCGTTGCTATGCTCGCAGGAGCAGATGCGATTTTGACTTCCGGTTTATGTTAGCCGAGAACAGCCGACTTGGGCGATATGAGTCGGCTGTTTTCTCAGGCTAGTTTTATGCGTGTCCACCGCCCACCCGATAGTTTTAATACTTATGACATATTTGTAAGTTTTATTCGTGGTTTACCTGAAAGGTTTTCATGAATGAATGAAGTATAAAAGTGTTCAAAAATCGGAGCAAGCCGTACAGGTAGCGGGTGCTAGCGCTTTTGTTGCTGGAAAATGAAAAGCTTGGTTTATCCTGTGAAAGACAATACTTGACAAGAAACTCAAACCGAAAAGCGCCTAACTGTACTTGAACCTAGAGAAAGGGAAATAATTAATAATTTGTACCGAGCAAAAAAGTAACGGCAAACGTACGGCGCCGCCAACACTGTGATGAGTGAAAGCCGATGAATGGGAATGCAAACTTGTATTGGACTCTCAGATGTAGCCGAGCTCTTCCCGCTGTTCACAGATTGAAAGAACATCTAGTAAATAGTATCTACAGTTGTCAAAGATATAGAAGCTGAAATGGCTGCTTCCAGCGAGAACATGGCCTCTAAAAACACGAAGAAAAGTACCAACGACCACTCAAGAAGTCGAGCCGGTGATTTCGACCGGCAGGGTTTCAAACTCAAATCATAGGCAAACCACAATAATGAAGTGAAAACTATAATAAAACGTGTTTACATATTGTTTGTGAAGTGAAAATGAGAATAAAACGTGTTTTACATACTTTTTGTGAATCTGTCATTTTTTACCCTCCCTCCCTACTTTTAAGACTGCTCAATTCAAATTCAAACTACCTTCGTAGCGAAAAATATGAGTCGAATATCACAAGAATCGATTGTTTTGGACGAAGTTTTCGAGTTCAGAACGTCTTCGCGGATGTGTCTTGAGTTAAGTCCTGGGCACGAGACCAAACGCTCTCCCTACCCTCCTACATGGAAGACAAATGAGTCGACAAACAAATAGACAGTCCTCAGGGGATGCAGTTATGTTTTGAAAAGTTTCTTACGATCTAAAAGTAAAACCATAAGAGTGGGAAGATTAGCTGGATCAAACTGAAAGCCTGACACTACAAATTCCAAAACTGTTTAGGTAATCGAGTGTTCCAAGTAGTTGACTGATGTTTATGTCACTTTCATCGAACTGCAAATCGACATAAAATTTAGATAACTTGTTTGCTCCACCACTTACCACGAAGGTAAGTTGCACACAATACTCTGCCCCGTCAGCTTTACGTGAAGGTTACTTTGTTCGGCGATGCTTCAACTCGTCTTCCCAACCAGCCATTTATCTCCTCCCAAGTTTTGTCTCCAACTCTTATGGTTTTACTTTTAGATCGTAAGAAACTTTTCAAAACATAACTGCATCTCCTGAGGACTGAGGTATGTTTATTTGTTTGTGGACTCATTTGTCTTCCCTGTAGGGTAGGGAGAGCGTTTGGTTTCGTGCCCAGGACTCGCGGCAACCGCGCTGGTCGAACCTTAACTCAAGACATCCGCGAAGCCGTTCTGTACTCGAAATTTTCGTCCAAAACAATCGATTATTGTGATATTCGACTCATATTTTTCGCTACGAAGGTAGTTTGGTCACTGGTTTATCTTTGTGTGGTGTTGAAATTGTGTTTGAGTTTTATTTAGTTTACGATATTGACAATTTCGTTTTCTGTTTTGCCACCAGACTGGCTTGAAGTTGCCGACCTTATCGATCCGTTAGTTTGAATTTGAATTGAGCAGTCCTAAAATAGGGGGAGGGGAGCGAGGGTAAAAAATGACATTCACAAAAAGTATGTAATACAAGTTTTATTCTCGTTTTCACTTCACAAACAATATGTAAACACGTTTCATTATAGTTTTCACTTCATTATTGTGGTTTGCCTATGCTCAAATCGTCCACAAACATGCACACTTTTGTCTCCAGATAATGCTTCCGGGTTCCTGGTAAAGTAGTGATTGAACCTTAGTGCCACTAATTGAAATACAGGTCAGTTTTCATCCTTAAAAAAAGTATTTTTGATGTCGCAAAACAAACTGTTGTGAACGCCATGAGATTCAACTTCAAGTGAAAGTTGTCGAAACTCGGTCTAATTTTAGCTCGATTTTTATTGGCTCTTCGGTTTGCCACGAAATGGGTTCCTGGCATGTGCCACACAGTCCAAAGCTCATTGCAGACAATCAAGCTAGCTCATTGCAGACTGGAGTATTCAGCCAACCCCCAAAACTGGCCATTGTCGGATGAAATAGGAGAAAATGCACATCCTGTTCGACCAATTATTGTAGACTTTACTGTTACAATAGTTCTGCGACTATTTCACGTTCACAAAACAGGCACTTTTGCGCATGCGTTTATTTCTTAACTTCCGGTTTCTAAAAATCCTAAACATTTTGCGCGCTTTCACTAAACACCAAACTTTTTCCCGTTACAATGTTGTTGACCACGTTCTCCACAAAATCGAGCATGGATTTTGGTAACCGACAATAAATGCCAAAGTTATGGCTTTTCATTCGCCAAAAATGCTTAAAATTGGACTGAAAAGTGTTGTAAAATCTTAAAATCGTAATGGCAAACGCATGCTCGGTTTTATGCGCCTTTATTCGTAGGTTCGGAAAATATTCATAAATTACAAGTAGATCAAAAATCCTTTCGGAGTTTAGAAGTTTTCTGATTTTGATGACGTCATCATGACGTCACTAGATGACGTCATCACACTAGAAGACTTTACCCTAGGAGTCACCTTGACAATAATTATTGCCCACTCTTTAATTTTCCGGGTTTTACGAGGCTTCAAACTTTCCCTAGCAACGCCGCCGATTTAAATATGTCAATGGGCCCTTAAGCAACACATTTAGCCGGAAACGTCAGATTTTGTTTACGTTTCTTCAGAGCACTAAAGAAATCTACAAGAGAAATGGAAAACAATTCCCACGTTCAACTCATCTCACGTAGAAACCCGCACAAACATCAAGCGCGGGAAAATCGTGATCGAGTGGTCATTTCTGCCTTGATGCTTACTCTCCCTATTGTGAACCTTTTCTTGATAGGCAAATGGACGACCTGAGGAAAGACCAGGACAAACTGAACCGAGAGGAATTAAAGGCTTTGTCAAGGTGGCACAAGGACAAAAAAGAACTTCAAAGGTTAGTTCCACGACTGTTATACTTCATACTAGCCTGCAATACAGGCGTTCTATTTGGGAAGCAGCGCTATATTTGAACGAGAGAAGAATGGGGCGAGAACATAAAAGGAAGTAGGGCAGTGGGACATTCTTCCCTCCTTCAAATATAGACCTTTCCCACGCGGCGGCCATCTTGGAATAAACCTTTTGTTTAACCGAGGCTGGGTAAACAGGTTTATTCCAAGATGGCCGCCGCGTGGGAAATAATAATAATATAACAATTTATATAGCGCCATTTCCACTAAATGACCAATGGCGCTTTACATCACTACTAAAAATAATTAAAATAAATAAATTAAATAGGGCAAAATATACAAATTAATTAAACATACTTACGGATTTAACTATTTTAAATATAAGATGTTAAAAGCTTTTTTAAAAAGAATAGTCTTAACCTTAGTCTTAAAAATATTTACAGATTGAACGTTCTTTACATCAATTGGAAGACTATTCCATAAAGTGGCCGCTGAGAATGAAAAGGATCTTGCACCATACGTTTTTAGATTGTATGTTGGAACTTTGAGTAAGTTCTGAGAAGATGAGCGTAATGATCGAGATGGTGCATATGGTTCTAAAAGTTCACTAATATATAATGGTGCAATATTGTTCATAGCCTTAAATGTCAGTAGTAATATCTTAAAATTAATCCTTTGTTCTATTGGTAGCCAATGTAGGTCTTGTAAAATATTTGTAATATGGCAGGATTTACGCGAACAAGTAAGAAGGCGTGCTGCCGAATTTTGGACATACTGGAGCCTCTGATGTAAATATTTAGGGATACCATATAATAACGAGTTACAATAATCTAATTTGGCGGTGATAAATGCATGAACTAGTATTTTGCAAACATCTAAAGATAAAAATTTCCTAACGCGAGCAATGTTTCTTATATGGTAAAACGCAGATTTGCAAATCGCAGACACTTGCTTGTCCATCATCATAGTGTGATCGAAAACGACCCCAATGTTCCTTGCTGATTTGGATGGATAGATGATCTCGGCACCAACCTGGATGCTATCGAGGGGAGGCTGCGGCCGATGACAAGCCCTCAGAACTAGAAGTTCAGTCTTATCATTATTTAGTTTTAATTTGTTAGTTGACATCCAGTTGTTTACATCGCGTAAACATGCCTCAATCTTTGCCTTTGAACAATCTAACTGTCCATTAACTGACGGCTGAAATGTTACATAAATCTGCGTATCGTCGGCGTAGCAATGAAACGACATGTTGTTTCTACGCATGATATCTCCTAGCGGCGAAGTGTACATCAAGTATAATATCGGGCCAAGTACCGAACCTTGTGGTACACCGCAGAGTAGGTCATGACTTGTCGATGTTTTGTCTTGAATCAAGACACTCTGACTCCGTCCGTTGAGATATGAAGTGAGCCACGCAAGCGCTTGCCCTTTGATGCCGAAACGATTACAAAGTCTAGAAAGTAATATCTTATGATTTACAGTATCGAAGGCGGCCGACAGATCTAACAAGAGGAGTATAACGCAGCCTTGATTATCAATTGCTCGAAGTATGTCATCTTGTACTCTCACCAATGCCGTCTCAGTACTATGACCGCGCTTATATGCGGACTGAAAAAGTTCGTCCAAGTTTTCATCTTTCACATGGGTGGTAAGACGTGACGCAACAACCTTTTCAGTAGACTTTGATATAAATGAAAGGTTGGAGATTGGCCTAAAGCTGGGAAAGAGTTCGTGATCCAACGATGGTTTCTTTAGTCGGGGTGTTAATACCGCTTCCTTCATCTTTGCTGGCACGACACTACTAGACAATGATAGATTAACTACCCTAGTTATAATGGGAAGAAGGACATCAAGACAATCAACTAATATAGTTCCAGGTAATGGATCCAATGTGCATGACTTACGAGCAGAGACACCAATAAGTTCCAATAGTTCTTCATGGGTAGTAGGCAGGAACGTGTGTAGCTCGGAAGCACATGAGGATATATCAAGGGCCTGCTCATCATCACAGCCAAAACTCTCTCTTATTTTCATTATTTTATCACTGAAGAACTCGGCAAATTTATTGGCGAGATCACAGGGATCATCACTTGATGGAAACTTAGCGACCGACTTCCTATTCAATAGTTTATCAAATGTGCTGAAAATAGTCTTTTGATCAGACTTGTTGTCCATGATTACTGTAGAATAGAACTGCATCTTAGATGTAAATATCAAGATGTTCACTTTATTACATTGGTCAACATACACGTCTCTATCAATTGTGAGTCGTGACGCACGCCAACGCCGTTCAAGCTTCCTTCTTATGACCTTCTCGTCTTTTATTTCGTCAGTGTACCAGGGTGCGGCTGGACGCAGAGTAACAACCCGTTTCTTTAGAGGTGCATGCCGCTCCAACAACGAAGATAATATATCATTATACTGGTCGACCAAGTCATTTATTGACATAAAATCATTATGAATATTCAGAGGAGATTCAAGTATGTCTTCACGAAGCTGTGCCTTATCCAGAGATCGTAACTTCCGGTAACTAATTTTCTTTCGCTCAAAGCACGGTTTTCTGAGACATAAAGAAAAATGGACAGCAAAGTGGTCGGATATAACTGGGTCGGTGACAACAAACTTCGTAACAAGGTTCTCATCAGGCCTAGTGATTACCAGGTCAAGGGTGTGGCCATTTCTATGGGTGGGTTCATCAATGTGTTGTTTTAGATTGAAGGCATCAAGTACTGCTCTAAACCGTATTGCTGCAGGATCATCTAAAATATCGACGTGAAAGTTAAAGTCACCTACTATAAGAAGCGGCGTAGCAGAAGTTGCAAGTTGTTCTAGAAATCCGGTGAATTCTTCTAGAAACATACCAACAGTAAGGCCATTCTTTTTTGAAGGAGGCGATCGGTAGACTACAATCATTCTTACATTCGTGGAAGCATATCGCATTAGCAAATCAGTCAATTCAAACGATTTGTAAGTCCTTGTTGATTGTTTCTTGAATTTGAAGCATTTTTTGTGAAGTAGGGCTACTCCACCCCCTCTAGATCCACGAGGAACATGCAGCAAAAAATAACCAGTTGGGCACAAATCATTGATTATGTTCACATCATTTGCATCAGACCGTAGCCACGTCTCAGTTATCGCTAACAGATCAATATTGTGGTCTACGACAAAGTCTTTAACAATAAATGATTTGTTGTTTATTGATCGAGTGTTGAGAAGACATGCATCCACGTATTTCGGAACAATGACAGGAACTGGTAGAGGAGTGCGAGGAATGGCGATTAAGTTCGTAATATTCGCAGATTGTTGTCCCGTGAAGTGCGGTGTACAATAGGCACTGTCGACACAATAAGACACCAGTACAGGAATCTTTCGTTTTCCAGCCCGTTTACCTCGATAGCGAAGTATGCCGTACTTTTTAAGTACATCAAAACCCAGATTATTGCAATTAAATACCGAAGAACATCGTCTAAGATCCAAGAGTTGATGTCGAGAGTAAGTAATAATTTCAATAGGACACGGGCTAATATTCAACTCTGTTGTTGTTTTAAGCAACTCATCGATATGCGAATCCGTTTGAGATTCGGCAATGTCAACCATCGAAGGTCCAGGATTCAATGAAACATCCATAAATATAGTAATGTCTGTTGGTGGATCATGGCCAGGTATTACCAATGTAATCTGGCCATGTTTAGTCCATATAGACGCTGGGAATTTGACTTTGTAGAAACCAGTTGAAGTTAGATTGAGTCTTCGCGCTCGAGTAGGTTGATTTCGCCAAACAGCATACATCTCTCGAACAAATTCACAATCCATTTCTAGACGAAATAACTCTTGGTTATCCACTCCATAGTTGTTAGTCTTCAACTTGGTATGATTTAAAAAGAACGTCAAGCAGTAAAATACCATAAAACCCACAAGTAAGTGCGGAGCTCTAAATGTCGTGGCTGCCATGCTTGGCGCCATGGAAAGGTCTATAGCGCTGCTCCCAAAATAGAAAATTGAGATCAATCACGGTTTCTGGTAAACCCCCACCCCTCCCCCACATAGAATGGTGCAAGGGGGTGGGTAGTTTCCCAGCAACCAGGCTTGAGCCGAAAAATGCAGGCGTTCTAACTTCATACATGCAGATTACGGCATAACTTGTAGCTATCCCGTAAATTTTCTGCCGTTGGATTGTGGTTGGATCATATAGACGGTAAACTTGTCGTAAAGCATAGTTCACTCTAGCGCCATAAAGCGTATTTCGTATGAGTGCGACAACAATACAGCATGTCGTATTTATCATTTCCAAACTAATTAATAATTCATGAAGCAAAGTGATCTGTAAATCTGATACAGATTTCATCCTGATTTACATAAACCTTTGCTGCGATTTTCTCGGCCAAAATAATTCGTATCGCCAAAATAACTGAAAACATTACTCACTACGTCTAGACGTTTGATAAGTCCGATACAAAGTTCGTGTCCGTGCTCGTCTCGCTTTCAAATCCCATAAAGCACAGCCACTCATTCTGTCTCCATTACTTAGCAGAACAAGCAACACACAGACGCAGTGCCGTATTTATTATTAGCAGCACTTGTTCTACTCACATGATAAGAACAAGCAACATACAGACGCAGTGCCGTATTTATCATTAGCAGCACTTGTTCTATTCACATGATAAGAACAAGCAACATACAGATGCAGTGCCGTATTTATCATCAGCAGCACTTGTTCTATTCACATGGTAAGAACAAGCAACATACGCAGACGCAGTGGCGTATTTATCATCAGCAGCACTTGTTCTACTCACATGATAAGAACAAGCAACATACACAGACGCAGTGCCGTATTTATCATTAACAGCACTTGTTCTATTCACATGATAAGAACAAGCAACAGACGCAGTGCCGTATTTATCATTAGCAGCACTTGTTCTATTCACATGATAAGGACAAGCAACATACACAGACGCAGTGCCGTATTTATCATTAGCAGCAATTGTTCTACTCACATGATAACAAGAGCCATACACAGACTATAAAATATTATAAAAGCTTATTTCGGTTACAGTGAACCGATTTCAAGTTGCTCTAGATTTCTCTTATTATAAGCAGTATTTTACATCCTAGAATCGTGGCGCCATTAAATTTCTCAAATTTTCTCCAGTATACTTGGAAAGCATACTCTGCATACCCTGAAGTAGTTAATTTTGTCTTATATCACACTTGACACGGTTTTCTTTGTTCTTCACAGGGGGTTTAAACTCTGGTATAGACTGTTACAGGGAGGTTTATACACCCATTCATAAGGGCGTGGTCTCTGTATTTTAACAGTTTAGCTACATGTTCAATGTATGAAAAACAACATCCTTGCCATGCGAACGAGCATACCAACATTGGTGATTCTGTAGAATTTGAGTGTTGTAGCATAAAAGGCTGTAAAGTTACAGCGATTTGAAATGAGAGATTTGTATGAGAAAAACCATGTAGGCCTTTACAGCCTCGCTTTCATGTATTTCTACCTTTAAAATGCCAATAACTCGACAGCAATTGGTTACATTGCTTTCAAACTGTGGTCAATTACTAATTTAGGTACGATCTTTCGTGTGGTAATAATGGTTTCTCTGTACATATTAATCTTTCAATTTATGCAAATTATGTGGCCGCCATTATGAATGAGGTCTATACCTGTTACAGGGAGGTTTATAACTCAGTTTTAAACCTCGAACCTTCGGTTCTAATCCCTAAACATGCCTCGGTTCTCGGTATGAAACTCTTACTTTCATAATAAGAAAGTTGGTTATATGGGGGATGACCCAGCCCCTTTAACAACATCCATGGTGCTGTACCACTAGATCATGTGGGAGGTAGATTAAACCATGTATGCACACGTCATGTATAAATTCAAGTTCACATTTGCTCTCATTTTTGTATTCAAAGGAGAAAACGGGAACAAAACAAAAAGCACATTGAGCAAGCTGTTAAAGAGAGGCAAAAGGTAATTTCAGACTAGTTCTATTACAAACACAGTTGGCCTCAAACGAGTGTTGTCCGAAAGAAGACCATTTCTTCCTAAATTATAGTGGCCTGTTATGTTTGTTTTTATATTATTTTATCAAACCACTGTTACTCCATAGTCCAAGAACCATAAATCTCTTTTTTAATAATTAATTATTGCTCCTAATCAGATGAAAGATTTCCAGGACAAAGAAAGTGCACACCTGGTCGAGGAGCAACAGAAGATTGGGGAGATGTTAGAGTCTGACAAGGACAAGGTTTGTACATTTAAAGGTTTACATGGTTCGCACGGGCCTTGAAAAGTCCTTGCATTTTGGCAGATTAGGTTTTATCCTTGAAAAGGCCTCGATGTTTTAACAAAACTCCTTGGATGTTTGAGAAGACAGTAAAACAGCCTCATGCAGTGGGTTGAGTATGCTCTAATAGGACACAAAGCACCTCATTATCAGCTAAAATAAATACATTTTACTGACAAGCTGAGAGATATTTCGGACAGAGGGATTGAAGCAAAGTTTTTCAATCTGTCGCTTGGAAAGGCTATTATTTTTTAGTTATTTTTATTAAAATGATAATTTGGAAAGAAGGAAAAATACCACAACGAGGAAAGGAGATAAAGATTGTTGTCATTAAAGAAAAGAAGTGTCTTTGGCAAGACTCAAAGCCCAAACCTTACGAACGCTTAGCGTGCGCTCTGCCGTCTGAGCTATCAAGAAGGTGGGGGAAAATGCTACAAATAGGTGGGGCTGGGCGAGGGATTCGGACGGACGGACGGAATGCAAGCTTTTTTTCGCTCGCTCGCTATTATCACGAGGGCCGAAGAGCCTCAGGAGCTCTGCTATAGATGGGTTACACTCAATCCCCAGAGATGCAAATGACAAAGGGCATGGCGGCCATGTTGGTGTACATAACAAAAGAAGCTAACGAGGAATCTATTGTTAAAGGTACACCAACATGGCCGCCGTGACGTTATGTGCAACCATCTATAGATAATATCCCACATTCCTATGAAATGAGTATATATGTGTATTATGTTTAGGAAACAGTTTCTTTTGTAAAATAAATCGCCTTCGCTATAAGTAACACCTGAAGATCTAGGTTAAATTTAGTTATGCTTTCTTCCAAAATCATTTCGCCTATAGTTTTATTTGCCTTATCTGAGAAGACTATAACTGGTCAACTCTAAACTGAAGCAATGGACCTTATGAATCGTTCTTTTTCCATTTGTACAGACACTGCTGGAATTGCAAGCATTATACGAGGCAAAGCAAAGGCACATTGCTGTATGTGACTTAGCGACGTCACATGCCAACTTGTTTTATGGAGACAAAATTACCAGACTGTAGACACTGGCTGTCACAAGCATTGAGGTTATACGTAGATAGGCATGTATTTAATAAATAATAGTTGCTTAAATAATATTGGTTAGCATATATTTTAGAGAGCAAATAATTAATATTATGACTATCTCAATAAGTAATGTATACTAAGCGATGTTTTTATTTAGGGAAAATAGGGTCCTCTTTGTTGAGCTTTGGTGAAATATTTATAAGCTTTGTGTAATGGCAAACGAGTAATTGGTTCAAGTTTGTGTTGTGTTCATTATTTATAGTTGCCGTCAACTTGGTTTTATCATTTAACCATTCCCATGTTATTAGTCCTCCATGTAAAGTAGTAAATACCCGACATTCATGTTTTCAACAAAATATAAAACAAAAAGGTCATCCCAATAAAACGTTTCGTTTACCATCGCCCGCCGACCCAATTTTTTGGGAAAAGTAAAAAAAAAAAAGATTGAAGAATTTGTGTCTTCGTATTAGTTTCTGCCTTTCTCGTGCAAATTGTCAATCCCACAATCCTCACTAGTAGAGGAAAAAGTAGTTGAGGAATACAGGACTTTTTTATGCGAGTCTTCAAGCCGACGTGGTACCAGATCCCCTGACATTTTATTTTTACTTTTTACTTTTGTTACCGACGAGCCAGAGGGCGATGGCAAAGAAACATTTTATTGGGATGGACTAAGGAGAAAAGTAAATGAAAGTCAACTATATTTTTGTTGACAAAGTCAGTTACTATTTTTGACTAGTCTCCAAAGCTATTCGACAAGTTTGATCTTCTTCTTCCACATCTGTAAAGTAATAATTATTTAAGGTGGTTATTTAAACGTTTTAAACAGGCATTCTATTACATCCATATATAGCTTTTGTTTGAGAAACCCAAAACTAGGTCTGTAATAATTATACATGTAATTAAATTAAATTTGCAAAACACTCAACTACGCCACTCTGGTAAAGGAAAACCTAATTTATCGTCTACTTCCTAATTCCATTTTCCCCGGTGGAATGGTATGGAATACAATTCTTCAAGGATGAACACGAATCCATCCTATTTGTAAATAATTTATGTATATATACAGTGTGAATGTGTCATTGGTATGGTATTAGGTGTGTTTGAATTAATCATTTTGTGACTGGAATGTACACAACAAATTATGTACTGGCAGGAGTATATTACAGAGACTGTTCCTCTTCCTATATTTTATTGTCACACAACACTGTAGACGGTAGTTATTTTTAGCATAGTTTCCCGCGAGAAGAAACAAAGGCCGTCACTTTTAATCAATCAGGATGCACTGAAAAATTGTAATTAACACGGTTCAACTGCTAAAAATACCAAAGCGCAAGAGAACAAAAGATAACCTAATCGCATACCAGAACTTCGCGACTATAAATAGACACACCATCTACTGTGTTAGCCCGTGTGTTAGGGGCCAACACAAGGGCCTAGGAATACTCTTGTGTAGTGTACTCCTGGTACTGGTTAATGAAAGAAAAATACCTTGAGATAGTTGACAGATGATGATTTCATAGAAATCTGAGCTCTCTACTTTAGTTTATTAAGTCGCACTGAATGTGTGCATGACTGCAGTTCTTCTACTTTTTCATTAGCTTTCTTTATCAAGTATCCGACAGAAATACAAGGTATTTAATGCTGCATTACATTTAAGTCAGAATCTTGGCAAAAAAACTTAAGATTTTGACATGGCTTTCCAGAATCAAGAAATGTGGCATTTGTTACAAGCACTGTAAAACTTCGTTTTTAAAATTCCTTCTGAGCGGACAATCAGTATATTAAGTAGTTAAAAATGTGGTCCCCAACCTGCAAACATTGCAAGAATCGCCATTTGGGTCGGATATTGCCAATAATTATTATTAACAGATTGTACCTCTTATTATTAATATAATTGATTATTATCAATTATTGGACGAGGCTGAGAAAAATGATGAATTGTCTGTGGCGAGCTACCAGTTATTTCCAGATGCCGAAGCCAGAGGCAAATAACTGGTAGCGAGACAGACAATTTATCATATTTTGCGATAGCCGGAGTTCCAATAAATGTATTATTCAGTACTTTGGGTACCCACAATGCTCGCAATTTCCTCCTTAACGCTCTGGAAACTGAGCAGCCATGTTGGGATTTGTTGTTGAACAGGACTGCACACCAATATCTCAACAAACACTTATTTGCGTACAATTATCTGCAGGTGAATCAACCAATCAAAATTCGGGATTCTCAGGAACTGAATAATAATAATTATGGTCCAGAACCAGTTATATCATATCATTTTATGACCATAGTATATATCCAATCAACTAATTAACACTAACAGAAAAATATATTCAGTTGGACAATACTAGGGCTGATTTATTAGTGTGGGAACAATAGGTCATTTAAGCTGCAGCTTAAAGCCTTGCGTAAGCCGCTAAGTTTACAAAATGTGATATTTATACGAGGGCTTATAGTTAGTCGTGAATTTCAGTTGACCCATTTATACGATCGTTTGTAGCTAACTCCTCTCTTATAAATGGGCTTAACGAAGAAGTCTTTTAGCGGTTTCATGTTTTAAATTTTTGAGTTTAGGAGTGAAAAGAAATGATACAAAAGGGACTTGTTTTAAGCATAATTAATAAAGTGGAATGGTTAGGAAACTCGGCAAACTTCAAACGGGCTAACAAAGGCGCTGCGATTTATGTTGGAAGGGGATAAGACAAAACATTGTGCACGGTCATAGTTTATTACCGTCCCCTGAACGACTGAACTCTCACGTTTCTATTGGCTGATTGATTAACACATTGGAATTTCTATTGTGTTTTGTGCACGGTAATGGTTGAAAAAAGACAACAGACAAAAAACAAAGGTCGCTGGGTTTCATAACCATTCCACTCTTAACTATGTTTTAAGGAACTGCAAGATTTGAAAAGCAAATAGATTTGCTTCAGGCAACGATATCTAGGTTACAAAATTACAAATTATCACTTCAAAACACTAAATGTAGACTGTGTGTTCTATCAATGAAGCAAGTGGTATCAAATTCGTTTATTCCTGTACAATATAGTTGCACCGACGTAGGAATTAGTATCTACAAATTACAGCACTTTTAAGTGTATTAGTGAATTAAGACTGGACGGCATGTATGCTTGTTCCAGATGAGGGTCATTTAGTGTTTTTAGAATTTCTGAAGGATACCTTTAGGATATTGCAGCTGCAATGTGGTTGATGTACTTCACAAAATGAAGGAAAAATCACATCTAAGTATATATTGCAAGCAACAAAATGTTGAACTCAATAAAAAGAAATATGAGCAGCTGACAAAACTTAGTTTTCTAGTCTTATTCTTTGATATGTTTAAAGAGGCCATTTTAAGGGGGGAGGGGGGGGGGGATATGAGTTTCAAAACGAGTGGTCTCGGAAGGTGGGCATGTCGTTGTCGGAATGTCGTCTATTGTTTTCTTATTTCTCTGTCGCTCGCAATTTCAGACGTTCGTCGTTGTTGCATGTCTCTGTTTCAACGCCGTATCGCTTGTTGCCGGACATGGTTAGGTACCACTCCCTTCTGCGCAGCATTTCCTCCAATCAAATTAAAGCATTGCCCCATCGCGTGAATGATCTATATCGGGGTGGGTTTGAAAAACGGAGGTTTGTAATGAATGATTATTATATGGCAAAAGCTACTTCCGGTAAAGCGCGCATTCTGATTGGCTGTTTAGCGGTCGAGATTTCCCCGTAATGCCCACGGGCATTATGATATATTAATGTACGGCAAACTTTGATAGCCCTAAAAACAGCTGAACTGTCGTTATTTTAGAGAAAAACGGAGAGAAAGTGCAAAATGAGCAAGGAAGAATATTCCGAAAGTGAAATTTGTTACCCTACTGAAATGGAAAGCAACGTTTTAGTGAACAAAACCAACATCGGTAATGGAAATGGCCAGTGGAGGCTCCGGACAGCCAGCAAGAAATCGAGAGGTTGAAAACAGCTAGTGACAAAAATCTGTCGGTAAACAATTTGCAACCTTACCTCTAGCTGACTTCGACCACCTGTTATCCAAGTTCTTCATCGCCATCGGACGTTCCCAAAGTTAACAGCCAACAGCGAAGTATACGACTTTATGAGCCTGGGCCACCGACGTTCTTGTTTTCAAATAGTAACCAAAGATCCCTCTGGTGAAAATTCCCCAAGGCCAGCCAATATCCTTTGAAATAAGTCGTGTCCATTTTTTGCTGCAAAGCGAAAATATCTTGTACACAAACTGACAAAGCTCCAACTCGTCCCTCGTTGCCCACAGTAGTCGCTTTCCTCGGCGGTAAATCTGAGACTGAAGAAAACAGCCAAGCGAGTTTTGCTGGATGCAAACATTGGCAACAATAGCTATTGTTCGACTTCAATGAGTTTGACAGATTTTATCGGCGTCATTTTCTTTAGAATAACTTGGTCTCAATTCATCAACAACAACAAAAGTGTTGCCTTCTGAAATTAAATGTTCTAATCATACGGATAAATTCTTCAAAATAAAGTTGATTTGAGCCTTAGATTTGTGGTACGAGTCGGGCGCGAAAACTACAATCGAGTCGTGTGCGCGTTAACCGGATGTAAAATATTAACTTCCGGCTATATATTTTTGTTTTCTAACTAAAAAAGTGCCATATAATAAACATCTTATTAACTTCGTCCGTACTGTCAATCGATCATGTATATCCTAATTCATCTACCTTAAAGGTTACAGCTGGTGTACCCACATTCTATGTTATTGAAACTAAAGTTAAAAGAGAGAAAGAAAAGACGTATTTTAGAGATTATTCCAATTTCAATAACCTGTATCTTGAGGATATTGAGAATATTGATTGGAATGTTTTACGTATTATGAACATAATGATCTTGACTATATAACTACTAAAGTAATTAGTACAATAAGTGAAGTTGCAGAAAAGCATGCCCCGAAACAAAATTGCATCCAATAGTAAAATGAGGCAATTATCAAACCTTGGTTAACAAATGGAATTCTTAAATCAATAAAAGTAAAACAAAAGATGTATCACACTCACTTCGTTAAGTCCAAAGATGTTGAAAGCATAAGGAAATATAAGCAATACTCTAATCTACTTACAAAACTAAGAACCAGTATTGTAGTAATCATTTTCCTATGTGTCAGAATAATTTGAAGGCGACATGGAAGCTGATTGGTACACTCATCAAACGCAAAACAAAAAGGCCAGTCATATACTAATCAGAAGGATATCGCTGAACAGTTTAGTCTCCATTTTATTAACGTAGGACCAAACCTAGCAAATATTATCGATAATGTAAATAACAATATTAGCGGCCAGGATAGGCCTACAAAGTATATTAACCACACACCTAATGATAGCTTTTTATTTATCAACTGTTACACAACACAAGCTAAAGTCTCTAATATGTTCTTCACTCTGAATGACAAAGCTTCGATAGGTATTCCAAACAAATTAATCAGATTAGCCAGTGAACCCTTATCAATACCATTTACTTTCATCTATAATTAACGAATCAATTAATACAGGAATAGTACCAGATATCTTAAAGTGCCACTACGACGAAAATTTACCATTTCGATTTGCCACTTTTTCAGTGTCTATAGGTCAATCAGTATTAGAAATATCCGAAATAGTAAAAAATATTCCCAAATGGGCATCTTAAACCACAAATTTTAGGAGAGTTTACCGGTAAAACCTGTCCGCCATTGCTGGAAGCCGTGCCCTTTGTTCAGCTTTAAACAAAGGTTTATTCACCGGAAGTGATGTCATACACTTAACACGACAACCTCGTGGCGCGAAATAGCGTGCATAAAAAAGTAGCCAACCTCGCAAAGATAAATATAACTTTCTTCTTATGTACGTGAAGACGTTTTTAGTAGAAATATGCCTCCAGGCGTTGTGTTCTGCAGGCGAGCGTTAAGTGTATGACATCATTTCCGGTGAATAAACCTTTGTTTAAAGCTGAACAAAGGGCACGGCTTCCAGTAATGGCGGACGTGTAGATTCAATATTCGGAGCTAAAAAAATAAGACTTCCTGTCGTTGTATCGAAAAACAATTTGAACTGGTAATAATATATGAACTCTACTTTATGAATATGCAAAAACGTTGATATGTCAAAATTTGATCGTAGGGGCACTTTAAAGATCTCTAGAGTAACCCCTATTTATAAGAATGATCTACCTACTGATCCTAATAATTATAGACCAGTGCCAACACTTTCTTCCTTCAGTAAAATTTTAGAAAGAATAGTTTACGATCAAATAACAATATTCCTATAAAATCATAATATCTTATTCGAATACCAATTTCGAAAGGGATACTCCACTGAGCAGGCAATTCTTGAAGTAACTGATAACTTAAAAACAGCAATTGACAATGGCCAACTGATTACTTGTGGATTATTTCTGGATTTCTCTAAAGCATTTGATACAGTCAACCAAACATACTCCTTGCCAAATTAAATGCCTATGGCATTTAGAGGACTTCCTTTACAATGGTTTGAAAGTTATTTGCAGAACCAGACCGACAACAATATGTAAAAAATTCTAACATTGAATCAAGTTTGCAAACTATTCAATGTGGGGTCCCTCAGTTCTACACTAGGACCACTTTTATTCTTGTTATACATTAATGATCTTCCTAACTGTTCAAAAAAGCTTTCTTTTAGAATATTTGCTGATGATACTAACATATTTTATACCATGCAGTGATAATGGAAAAGATCTTGAATCAGTAATGAATATAGAAATTTCTGATGTCTTATCGTATTGTTCTATTAACAAATTATCAATAAATAAATTTAAAAAACTTTATGCTGATTAAATCCCCAAGAAAAAAAGGTTCAACAATATAGAACAGAAAAGTTACATTAAATATTTGGGTGTATATGTATATATATATATATATATAGGTATAGGTATATCTGCCATGTTTTCACAAAAGGGGGTCTTAGGTTCTAAGGCTCCTTTTGTGAAAACATGGCAGATCTTGTGTGCCTTTAGCTTTAAAAGCCAGTCACTCGTGTTTTTGACGTTTTCTTGAAAGGGCAAATGACAGTTTAAGACTTGTCTGGCCTTTCTATCCCATAATTGATCTCTAGGTATTTTATGTGTGTGTGTGTTGTGTGTGTGTGTTGTGTGTGTGTGTGTGTGTGGGGGGGGGGGGGGGGGGGGGGGGGGCTAGCTTTAATAATAAAATAAAAAATTATAAAGAAAACATTCCATCAATCTTCTCCGATATCCTTGTACCAGTCTCCGACGTTCATACACACAACACTAGGTATGTTGCCAAATTAAACTTTTATAAACGAAAGGTTAGAACGAATTACGGCAAATGCTTACCATATAGAACATTTACAAAAACCCGATATAAACAATACCTCCTAGACAATCAAATATAATCTTCCTTTAATAGAGCTTTTGTTTCTATGTTTCTCTGTTTCTTTTCTGTCTGTCTGTCCGTGTAAGTTAAATCTGTTTTAGCTTGGCTAAATAGGCAATATTCGTATTCTCACGGACGAGCTGGAACGAACACTCAATGGAGGCTGGTGCGGGGAATTCGCTAAAAACTATTTCGCATTAGAAAAGATTCCCCCGCATGAGCCTCCATTGAGTGCTCGTTCCAGCTCGTCCGTGAGAATACGAATATTGCCTATTGCAGAATACAGTGGCACTCTTGAAGCTCTTAGAAATATCTGGCTCCGTGGCTCCGTAGTTGTCCGCGCAGTTGTTTTAAGGTTACCGGATACCTTCAAAACGAAAAAGATGCCGGGGGGAAATTTTCGCACAGAAATGTAGTTTTAGTAGTAGATTATCATATACCAAAAACTCCGTTCAAAAAAAAAATTATATTGACGGAGAAATACCAAAAGGAAGTTTTTAACCGGAAGTAAAATGTTCTGATTGATTGACAGCAGATCAATAAACACATGACAATTAAGTGCTCACTCGCCCGTAACGACGGTGTGGGGAAAGCTATATCATGTTTACGTTTATTGAGAAAAGTTTTTTCACACACGATTCCATAATTTCATCGGTTGTTGGCCTTGTCTTCCAAAAAGCAAGCAGGTGCCCTTAGCTTGGAAAACGAAGAAAAAAGAAAAGCAAAACAAGGCCAAACAGTGCATATGACTACGAGCCAAAATAGAAGTCCTCGCAAAACCCAACAAAGGTTCGTATTTTCACTTTTAGACAGAGTGCCGAGTGGTCCACATCTGATCTGAACGTAATAAAAGAAGAATTGATAGGAGCCAGCCGAGAGAATATTTGTTTCCAAGAAACCCGGGCCAAGAAAGCTTAGATGGAAACGTAAAGTCTGACGGTGACTCTGAATCGCTTGAAACGATTGCCGCGCTGTTTCAGACGCCTGAAAATCGCTGTCTCCTCTACTAACTATGCTGGCACGTGACAGAGAGTTGAACTGTAATGAGAAACGATTGGCCAAGAGCTCGCTAATTGTTGGAGAGGCGGGGCTTCAGATTCTCGCACGACAGACGGCTAAATTTTTCGGCTTGGTATATAACGTGTTACAAGATACAATGATACGGAGATACCAAGATACAGTGATACAGTGATACGGTGATACGGTGATACAGTGATACGAACATCTCAAATTTCCTTTTTTTTAAGCGGACGCGAAATGGCCCCGCTAAATACAGGTTTCTGTATGAAACGGACTGTCGTATGGGTCACTTGAGCTCTTGCAGCCGTGGCGTGACGCTAATTTAACGGTATTATCTTTCAGCATGACTGCTTTGTCTGACTATTTTGTTATTTAATTTTAACTTTTGAACGTTAAGCATTTAATATTGAACCACTTTATTGCCCTTGTTGAAGAAAGGTTTTTGCAACACAAATACGAAATTAACGCTGAAAGCTTTACTAGATTTAGGGACGGACCATTTGAAATTGATGGAGAAGGGGCCCGTTTTTTTTTGTTCGATTTTTTTTACGACTTCTCAGTTGCTGCAATATTTTTTTTCTGGCATCAGAACCTTGCACGATTTTTTTAAAGTTTCGCCCTTGCTTGATTTTTTTTCTGGGTGATATTGCAATTGGCTCGCTCGATTATTTGCTGTGCAAATTCGGCTTGCTCGCTTTTTTTTTTTTGTTATTTGGGGTGGGGGGGGGGGGGGGGGGGGGGGGGGTGGGGAGGGGGATTTTGATCCCGTTTCTCCGATCTAGTGATATGGCTTTCAGAAGCTCCAACTCCAAAAATATTTTATGGTTGCTTTGTCGCATTTCGGAGGAATCGTATTACAAAAATCAAAATTCGATTTGGTTATCATGCTTTCCGTGAAAAGGCGAAAACATAAATCCGACTAGATATAAGGGTAGATATGCGGGAAATACCGTCAAGAGCTCTCTTTTTAGAATTTCCCATTTTTGTTTTGCAGCAGAGTTATCAATTGACATTGTGTAAAAACTTCAGACAAATCGAATCAATTCTTCTTGAGTTAGAGCTTTTTAAAAACTCTATTTTGGTTGAAAATCGAAAGCGTAGAAAATAGCCCAAGATTTTCCGGAAATGAAATGTTCATTCCGATCAAAGCTACGCGCCGCATCGAGAATATTTTATAGCCGGTTCTAGTTTTCTTATGACTTGGAAAATGGAAAAGACGAAAGGTCCTCGAGGGACAAAGCCAAAGCGAACACCTATAAATGACAAAGGAAGGGCACATAACTGATCAAAGGCCTTAAATGCCAGTGACAGCGATTTGCAGGAGTCTGAAAGGTCCTGAAACAGCACGGCAAATAGCGAGATCGTGGTGTTGGTTTCAAGCGATTCAGAGTTTTAATATGTTTCCATCTAAGCTTTCTTGGAAACAAATCTTCTCTCGGCTGGTTCCTATCAATTCTTCTTTATGTTCAGATGTGGACCACTCGGCACTCTGTCTGAACTTGTCGGGTTTTGCGAGGCTCGTAGTCGTATGCATTGTTTGGCCTTGTTTTGCTTCTTTCCAAGCTAAGGGAATCCTGCTGGAACTTAGCCCTGCTGGAACATTTAGCCCTGCTTGCTTTTTGGAAGACATAAGGCCAACAACCCATGGTCAGGGCTGGAAAAACGTTTCTCAATAAACATGAAATTAATTTATGCTAGCTTTCGTTACGGGCGAGTGAGCACATGTCATGTGTTAATTGACCTGCTGTCAATCAAACATAACTTTTTACTTCCGGTTAAAAACTTCCTTTTGCGTACTGATTTTTTGGTATGTGAAAACTTAGCTTGAATTTCCTCCGGTTCGGAGGAACGAACCGGAGGAGACGGCTGAAATTCAGGCTAGCCAAAACTACATTTCCGTGGGAAAGTATTTTCCCCCCATTTTTAAATTTGAGATCTTCGTATCACTGTATCACTGTATCACTGTATCGCCGTATCGCCGTATCACTGTATCTTGGTATCTCCGTATCTTTGTATCTTGTAACACGTTATATACCAAGCCAAATTTTTTCTACGCTTTCGATTTTCAACCAAAATAGAGTTTTAAAAAAGCTCCCACTCAAGAGGAATTTATTCAATTTGTGTGAAATGTTCACAAAATGTCAATTGATATCGCAGCTACAAAAGCTTGTCGGGGAATTGGGAAATTCTAAAAAGAGATCTCTTGCCGGTGTTTCTCGCATATCTACTCGGACTATGTTTTCGCCTTTTCACAAAGAGCATGATAACTTTTGAACTAAATGGAATTTTGAAATTCCCCGACACTATTTTGTAATACGATTACTCTGAAATGCGACAAAGCAAACAGATTTTAAAACTTTAAAATATTTTCGGAGTCGGAGCTTCTGAAAGCCATCTCACTAGATTGGAGAAATGGGATGGCGAAAAATTCGAGATTTTAAAAGAACTTAAAACTTTTTATGTATTTTTGTAGCCAATTTTATAAGCTTTAAAATAATACATGGATGATTTATCTACGATGTTTTCTCGAGGCGCTACGTAATTTAGACTGGAAACGCACCCTGAAGGTATACTGAAATAGTACTTATATTTAACTGTAATTATCTATAAAAAAATAGAATTGAACATGGTAGGAGAGCAGGGGGACTTGGGAGAAAAAAAGTCATGGCTCCGTGGCTCCAAAGCAATATGAAGAAAATACACCGTCATTTAATTGAATCAAAAGTACATGGTATTGATCTTGAGTTTTCGAGCAAAGTAGAAGAAGGAAAATAAACATGTTTAAGCGGCTTAAATGTGTCAAATTGTTTCATCGAGATTATTTTAAACCCAAAAAATATGGTGGATAGTGTAGTATGCTAGCCGAGTTATATATTGAAGAGACCATACAGAGACGGTATAAAACGAACAAAAACAACTTCATGTTCTGAGTGAACTAACCAACATGGCGATCACCATGTGCTTACCTAATTTACATAAAGTCAGTGTGTCACGTGACCTGATTATTACAGATAGCAAGCAGGAAGCAGTTTTGGCACATTTCGCGGTATTTTTAGTCTGTGGCACAAAATACAGTAGCAGCAACACAAGAAAGGTATGCCAATTTACTTATTTACTTAAAAAGAAATATTCCCATTTAAGAAGCATTATGTTTCTGTGTTGTTTAGTGACTTAGCCCTAAAGAACCCTACATTAGTGAGCACCCATTGTCGACGGTTAGGGTGTTATAAATGTAGGGTTAAGGTGTTTTTAAATGTGAGGTAAGGGTTTGGGTTAACTCACAGGAACACTTAAGAAGCATTATGTTTATGTGTTGTTTATAGTGACTTAGCCCTAAAGAACCCTAAACTAGTGAGCACCCATTGTTGACGGTTAGGGTGTTTTTAAATGATGGGTTAGGGTTTGGACTAATTCACAGGAACATTTAACTTTATCCAAATATCTTGCATAGCTGCATATTTCCAATGTGAGATACGTTTCTAAAATGCGAAAGAGAGATCGAATTCGTGGCTCCGTTCGGGCCAGGCCTTCGGCCGGCACGAGTCTTGGCAATCCCTTTATGTAGGACGACACGAATTTTTACCAAAAATACAATAGAATACAACACAATACAATTCAATACAACAATAGAACGCAACACAATAGAATACAATTTGGTAGCAATTCGTGTCGTCCTACATGAAGGGATGGCCCGAGTCTTAATTCCTTTATTTTTATTTTTTTATTTGTGTCGAGATTAGGCGCAGTCAACCAATCCGGCCAATTGCGCCTACTTTGGAAGTTCTTTCCACTACCGTACCAATCAGATTGCACTGTGCTGGTCACGTGAACAGTGGATAACATTTCCAGGTTTTTCAAGATGGCGGCGAGTGGGAGTTTTGACTTAGCAAAACCTTTAATATCAGCTGTTTTTTTTGGTAAACCAAATGTTCCTTCAAGTGCAATACCAAGATTTTTGTCTTTTCTAAAACTGAGAGGTGTTTCACGGGCTTTGGACGGGAATTTATCACATATTATGCGACATGGGGTTTAATATATTCTCGCGACAGTCTGCTCTGCGATCAACACGGACTTAGTGACTACAAAGACAACAGCTTGTAAATGTAATTAGTATAAACCAACTAGTGGACTATTACAAATCCTGCATTCTGATTGGCTACGCTACTATAGGTCTATTTGTGATAGCCCATGGTAGAGAAAAACCGCACGCATTTTCACGACATAATAACATTTTCTCAACTTCAATTTGTTTCTTTCTATTATTTCTACTGTCCGACTAGTTAGTTTATACTAAAACAATTAGACCTCTCGCCCTCATGGGCTACGAGTTAAATAGCCCATTCGGCTGCGGGTCTAATTGTTAAGTAGCCGCTAATCTGAACATGATAACCTTTATACCAATTGACTGTCTTTGTGTTGTTATTTATTGTTATTAACCTCTCGAAAGTATAGTAATGACCCGATTTCTCAGTTCTCTGACTGACAGGGGCCTTTTAAAATATTATATGCATATGTATTTAAATGTTTATAAATTTTGGAACGAAAATCTAGCATGCAGTGAGTGAGTATAAACTGAGTAAGTAATCCGAAATGAAGATTTTTTCAAACGAACGATAAATGACTCTGATGTAGAAATTGCATATTTATCTGTGGGGTGTTATTGACACTGGTAAAAACCAATCTTTCCTAAACACAAGACCAAGGGACAGTTACCACCTAACACAATTATTGACGTTTTATTTTGTTCTATTTCTCGGGTCTATTTACATCTGGCCTGTACCTCTTTGTATTTGATTATTATCTCTGGGTTCAGGCATTCTACAGTGTACCATTATATATCCATGCAAGCTAGATCTTGTTTCAGTGTTTTCCATCTGAGGTGGTCCTAGCTTAAGATAACCCTAAGGTTACCTTAAGGACCTACCTTCATCATTGTATTTCTTATTATGCCTTATTACTCGTATACATTTCCATCATCTTATGAGAAAATAAATGTAACTGTTGTCGTTGTTCCTCAGTTCTTGGCATCAGCATCGTATAGCACAGTGGCAGCTCACTAATACTAGAAAATGGTGGTCTGTAGTTTATGACCCCAATCGAAAATATTGTATTGAGAATTTAGCCTGAATTTCAGCCGTCTCCACTGGTTTTTTATTGAGAATTACAAATAGATGACTTTATTTCACATGTAGAACGACATTACCTAACTATTCACAATGAATAGCAACATTATGTGGAATTTGTTGTTCTATTTGCTTGATTTCTCGTAGTCGTACTGCACCTGATATAATTACAATTCATCAAATTCGAGTGGCTCGATATTGTGCAGAATACTCAAATAACCATTGCACTTCCATCAACAACATCCATACCAAGTTTTTTATATAATTCTAATGACCCTCAAGGAACAATAGTATTGAAAAGAAAGTAATATTAAACTACAGAATTGAAGGAAATTGTGGCTGAAATGTACATGCACAACATGTATGTATGTGTGTGTTGTGTGTGTATTATGGCTCTATCATTTCCAACCCCCCCCCCCCCCCCCCCCCCCCGGCATACCATAACCCTAACCCTGGGACATTTGCACATACGTGGGACATTTGCACATTGACATTTGACAGACAAGAGCATCAGTAGAGAACCAATTCTCTGGCTACTCTAGCATAAACCATGTTGACACAAAATTATGCTAGAACTCCTTGCAGTACATGCTATAGATGGCCCGAGTTAAGGCCACTCAGGGCCTCTTGTTCATTATTGTCTGGGAATAAATATCGAGTTTTACTTTGTAGTCGTGGGGGGCACTTCAAATATAACCTTGCAATGGTAGGACATAGACAGGCATTGTTTTAGAAAGCTATAATGAGTTTCACTACGGTGCCGCGGAGCCGCGGAGACACTTCTTGCATTGGTAGGGTATAGCGATTCTTCGTGTTGATAAACATTACAATTGTTATGCTAATGTACAACCATGATTTCAAAAGACCGCTTTGTGTCAGGAACCAATGGATCTCTGGTTGGCACATTAATGACAATGGATGACATCAGGGCAGTAAGTCTCGCTATAGACAGGTATCGTTGGAATAAAAGTCCACTGACTACGGAGCCGCGGAGCCACGTCAAGTATATAGTCTAATAGTAATATATTAGGCTAAGTCTCGTGTTAGTGTTAATGCTAGTTTAACTTAAGTTTAAGTGTTAGTCTGTGTCGTTTTAGCTTGCTACGGTCTGGCTGTTTGTATTGGGAGACCTTGAAAATTGACGTTGCTCCATTAGCTGTATTTGGAAACGATTTCAAATTACGGCAAATATGCAAATTTGTTAAAACAATAACCAATTTGTATATTTGCTGTAGTTTGAAAATGGTTCCCAACACAGGAAATATGCAAATTAGTTCTAGATTACAGTTCTAAAAACAGTCCGTCAATAACTACATAAAAAAGCATGAAGAAACAGAAACATGAAACTTTAAACGCTTCTAGAAGTGTACTTACTTTTTGTCTACGAATGCTTGCATAAAATTTCATCAGCCAGAAATGATCAGCTTTCTGCGTTTCTCGTCCAATTCCCGTCCAAACTTCCATTCTTCCAATTTACACACGCCCAAGCGATTCTAATACTCTGTAGTCTTTAGCACAGTTCATTTGACAGTCAAACGGGTTCAGTCTTCATCTGTTTAGGGCTCTCTAAATCGTTTACGTTAGTTTTCACTTCTCTTCATCCAGCCGCTTCGAAGCCTTCCCAATCTCACTGAACAGTGATTTGATTATTCGTCAGTGAAGCGAACTCAAATTTGAATATGAATATACAAATCCGGTGGAATTTTCGCTTTCGATTTTTTTTCTGTTTATATTGTTTAACTAGTTGTGTTATTTTTATATCATTGTCCTCTGTGTCATGAATATGTAAGGGGTGCCACATGTTGATTTTTCCACGAGAAACGTCCAGTGAAGTTGCTTTTTCAACCCCCCCACCCCCCTAAGAAACATCAGAGCGATTTATCGATTTTTAGGCGACCATCGCGCATGCGCAATGTAGCCTTATGTAGTACTGAAGTTGGGACTATTTATCTATGTCCCGGCATCAACCGCTAAGTGACAATATAACTCAGGGGGGTAGTGTTGAATCAGGTGAGGAAAGCTGAAGAATAAAGATCTTTGTCTATTCAATTATTCTTTTGTTAATATATTCGACAACAGAACATTAGTTTTATTGCAAGTAAAAGGTTTCGATGTGTTGGCTCTTCGTTGTTTCTCGAATAAAAAGATTATTTTAACGAAAAGCCCGAGGGACCCCGGCCGAATGCTAAAAACGTAATAACTAAATCATGGGATATGACTTGACAACGCGGCCTTCGGCACTTTCCTTCGGTGAGACTTCGCAGAAGATTAATCGGTGAGAATTTTGTCCTGCTTTGCTTTCATGTTTGTGCTCTTGTCAAACTGACATTTGCATACACAGCCTTAGAATATCTACGGTCAAGAGACGCTCGGCACACTAAAATCTTTTAGAGCTGTTTTGAACCTGTTTTGAGTCTTGTGTCTCTCCAGTCACTGTCGTATTGCCAGGCGTAATAGCAAACTTGAAAAGCTTATAAAAAATACAAAGAAACATAAAGGAATATAAGGTAATATATAAAAAACTGTTTTCAAACTCTGTGAACGAGACAAGCTATTGCTAAACCAGAAGCTGACATCCAATTGTAAGTGAAGTGAACTGACGAAGGTACGTGTCCAAACTGAATCAATATGGGAAATGTCTTGTGCACTATTGGTGGGGTGCAATCCATCCCCAGAGATTCAAATAACAAAGACGTGGTCGCCATGTTGGATGAACTATAAACAAGAGAAGCTAACGAGAAATCCTTTGAAAAAGGGAACCAAGATGACGGCGATGACGTAACGTGCACCCCAGCAATAGCAAATATAAAGGGCTGTTATTGGAATGCATCCGATGTATTGGAATGCATTCGATGCAAGTTTTGGAGTACTATGTTGTTATTATTTTACATACGATCGAAGGTGAATAAGTGCAGCTCTTCTCAAAGTGGAACTCGAATCGAAATGAACTAAGATTTTTAACCGTGAAACCGACATCTGAAATCTCTCAACCTCATATAAACCTACAAAACTCTTCCGCGAAAGTCCGTGCAAGAGCCGCTTGATCGGAATATTTGTAGTTTATTTCTAGTAAATAAGTTGATCGTTAAACAGACAAACGGCCAACCCATCGAAGTGTGAATAAAGTTTGAAGTAAACATGCCAGCGAGCCTTTGAAGACTTTAGTTTTAATAGTAGCTGATCGTTAACAGAGAAATACCCTGCGAGCAGAGCCTTATTTTCTTTGGTTTTCTAATCTCCTTCCACGGAGAGCGAAGTGGAAGGAGATTAGAAAACCGAAGAAAATAAGGCTCTGCTCGCAGGGAAACAGAGAAACGACACTTTGCCGTAAAGGGAAACACATTGAAGTGTTAATACCGCGAATAAAGTTTGAAGTAAACATGCCAGCGAGGGAAAGGGAAACACATCGAAGGCAAGGAGTACTCTGTAGCAATTAAATAATAGACGTTAAAGGGTAGGCTTGTGAATTAAAAATAGAAGGAGAGGAGTGACCAATAGAAATTAACTGAATAATCGAAGTTGACAGGTAGGCTATAATGAATAAAAAATATAACGATAGGGGTAGACCATAGTAATTCCAAACTCAATAGGGTGTGGCCTATAATAATTAAATAATACAACAGGAGGGGTACCCTATAATAAAATTGAACAAGGGGAGGTTACCAAAATTTATATTCTCAAAAAAATATAACAATGGTCGCCGATATTCGCATTGCGGACCTATTTCTTTATGGAGCATACGTCGATATTGGATTTTGCGGTAATTGGAATCATCAAAACCACGGACTCAATTTATGTTGGTTGAAACCGCTGATCGAAGTTATCGAAGGCGTAGAAAACTGCGTAGCGACCTAGGGGGAGGTCGGAATACCGCAGGCAATAACATTAATTAATAAGGACCTGATTAAATATGCAAGGCACGAGGTTACTGAATTATGCATATGTGATGTTACTGAAAACTATCGATTTTTCCACGGAGAAACGTCACAAGTCAAACTCCCCCCCCCCCTCCCCCCAACTTCGCTGGACGTTTCTCGTGGAAAAATCGATTTGACGCTTCCCTAATGTGCGAGAAGTCATTTCAAAGCGGCGTAATTGTTTTAGACGTGGTGACATAAACAGTCTCGGGCTACGCCCTCGACATTGTTCATATCACTTGGTTCTAGAAATCACGTCCAAAACAGTCACTTGGCTTTGAAATATTACTTAATGAATGATAACTATAATGAATATTAATCAGATATAACTACTAGTGGTTATATCATATTTATAATCACTTGTGGTTATATCTGATTAATATTCATTATCGTTATCACTCATTAAGTATATTATTCATTCATTACCAAGCCCTGTAACCCGGGCTTAAAATATTTTCTGCAATTTCAGTACGTTTTTCATATTACACTTGGAGCAGGTTTACTTTGTCTAACTTTCGGGCTTAAAGCTCAAAAATGCTTGGGAACGCCCCTGCCGTATATATTGTATTTAATAGTGACTCAGCTGACTTTGACCCCAGCAGTTCCTTTTGCCAAAACATGATAGCGCTTCTTCGTCCTCCGTTTATATATCTTCTCTCTCGTTTTTCTTCTTTTTCAGATGAATCCCGCTCTTTGTAGAATTCCTCGTCTCCATCGAGCACTTTACGAAATTGGTGGGTTGTATACTGGCGGCCATGTTGGTTGGTAGGAACAAAAGAAACCACATTTGCTTCTTTTGTTCCTACCAACCAAGATGGCCGCTACGCTTTTTTGATTGTATTCGATCCCTTAGGAATGATTGCAACCATGCAAGAATTAGCCAGTAACAAAACGAGCGGGGGACTGGAGCCGAGTAAGTAAAACTAATTCAATTAATAACTAGTCAAAGTGAGCATTATTTTCCAAAAGAACAGATCAATCTTAGCTAGTCTGGAAAGTTTGGTGAACTTTGGCTGAATATTGATGATGCTAGAAGGCATCAAATATGTCAATTTTCCCATACAAACTCTCTTATTTTTTAACGGTCCCTCCAAACCATATACATTCATTGTAAAATTTTGGAGGGACAAAGAAATTTCAATTGCTTATAATTCCGACAAGATTCACTTGAATCACGTCAAACTTAGCCTGGGAAACCAGCCGACTCTTATCGCTCCCCACTCGCGAAAAAGACGTCTGGGAAGTGAGGCAGAAAATGCCATACTGATGACGTAGCAGATAGCCGTTTCACGATGCATATCTCAGAAGCCGAATGCGAACAACAGATTTCTTTTCAAGGAATATAACTACCGAGGCTGCTCGTTTGCTTGGCAGTGGATCACCGTCATGAACAACCATGAAATTCAAGCCTATTTAGCGTGTGCTGGTGCTGTTGTTGGCTCCTTTGCATAGTTCTTTCAGCGGCTCGGCCCGGTCAATAAAATTTGCCCTACGACTGTCAAAACATAATAGTTGTTTATAATTTCAAAACCTACACACAGCACAGCAGGCCACTTTTCAAGTCAGCTCTTTTGTCAGGACAGTAGCCGAAGAGGTTAGCTACAGAATGCAGCGGTTATTTTCAGGTATACTACCGAGGCTGCCCGTTTGCTTGGGTGATTGATTCGGATTCATTGATTCATATCACACTTGGTTCGTGATTCATAGCACACTTACATGTAATTATGTTTATTCATAGCCCAGATTCACTGTCTGAACGATTTATCCGCCGCAACAACAACTCATCCAGTGTTTTGTGATAGCTCAGTGTATGTAGGTTTACTGATATGAAATTATAAACAACTATAACAGTAGTCAGTACCTTTCTTGTAAATGTTTTGACAGTACGACATTTCGCTTTACTAGGAGCCAACAACAGCACCGGCACACGCTAAATAGGCTTGAATTTCATGAGTTGTTCGTGACGGTGATCAACTGCCAAACAAACGAGCAGCCTCGGTAGTTATATTCCTTGAAAAGAACTCTGTTGTTCGCATTCAGCTTCTGAGAATTGCAACTAATTTATGCATCGTGAAACGGCTATCTGCTACGTCATCAGTATGGCATTTTCTGCCTCACTTCCCAGACGTCTCTTTCGCGAGTGGGGAGCGAAAGAGTCGGCTGGTTTCCCAGGCTAGTCAAACTTGGCACACATACTAATTTCAACATGCTCTATCATGTGATGAACTTCATTTTAGAATTAGAGTAATTCTTATAAACTCGGTCCCAGTCCCCTGCTCGTTTTGTTACCGGCCAATAGGGCAAACTTGGAAACCAAATGAAAACTCCAAGAAAGGATCGTACTTCGTTAAACCCTTAACATTCATGTACATTTAAAATGACAACTCCATGCATATCAAAAGATTTACGAACCTTTTATCTCCCTTTGCTATGGGATCAATTCAAATACCGCTTTATTCCACAAACCAATAAGTTCGAGGTGGTATCGCTCCTACACCCCTCAGGGGCTCCCAACGAGAAAAATGTGTAAAATGATGAATCCTCTTATATTTTGGTTATTTTACTTATTTTCACTCACAATAAATCATATTTTGTCTTTGCTGGCAGAGACACATCTGTTCTTCAGTGCCAGCAAGCTAACTCTGACTCTTGAAAAATCTCCCAGCTGTTAAAGGTGTGTGCAGAAATTTCCAGGAGACATTAAAGTAAACTCCCAGCGAGAATGGGGATGATGCGAGTTGAAAACTGCGAGTTGAAAAATGCGAGTTGCAAGAAAAAGTAAGAAAAATGAGATTAGAGTTCCTGCGATGGAAAATGATTTTCGAGGGAGAAAAAAATCTTTCGTATACAGGAACTCCGAGTTTCAATGAAACGTGGAGCCCCGCTTCTGGACCCCTAGAAAAATGATTTTTTTTATACCAGCGTTTATTTATGCCTCGCTGGAGGTTTTATTTTGTTCTCTTTGCCCTCACAGTTATTCAGAGCTAAGTCCTTTCTATTTCTAATTTACAATATTTCGATTGCAATCACAATTACTTATAAGTTTAACTATTCACTTTCTTCTATCTCTGATTCTTCCAGAGACGTTTCGTATTATTTCTATGGCGACTCTTTGGTTTATTAGTCATACAACTCTCACGGCCCCTCCGGATACTAGACCGATGCGAGAACTAAAATGCCCGGGAATAAATCCTACTTTATATCAGTTTAAACATTCCTAACGAAATTGCTATGCTATCACGACAGTTCAAATTCACAAGACAATTTCAGTCATATTTTGTACCTTTTTTGCTTTTTTTCGATTAATGGTCAGTTCCTTTTTTTGCCAGCTTAATTATTTTCTTCTTGATCATTTAAGTTCCTTCCCGTTGTTTCCATCGATTTTCCAGCGAGAATTCCAATGAAGTCACCCTTTGTTGATGTTTCCACAGGGGGCAGGTCAGTTTTATAATTTCCTCTCAGAGTTCAGTTTCGCTCGTTTTTCTTGTTCTGTCATTTTTTCGGGTTCAGTACTTTTCTTCTTTGACCTCCTAGTTTGTTCATGTCATTTCCAGTTCGATAAATTGTTTTTGCAATCCGAAAAGTAGTTTATTCAGTTCTGTATATTCGATTATGTCCGTATTAAAGCCATATCCCATTTCTGACGGTTCTCACGGTTCGTTTTCGGTTCTATATATTATTTTATACTCGGTTCAGTTTTCTCCATTTGTGTATGGGCGTCAAACAGTTTCAACATCGGGTTCGGTTTCTAGTTCTATTTCTTCTATTCATACACTCAGTTCAGTTTTCTCGGTGTCCATACGCTAGTCTAGCCTCCGATGCAGACGTCTTATGTGGTTCAGAAAGACGTCTGCATCGGAGGCTAACGCTAGTCCGGGTACAGTTCAGACTCTCTTCTGTTTTTGAGTTCGCTCATTTCTAAACTTCTCGGCTCTGTTCATCTCGGTTTTGTATCTGGAGAATACTGATTCCGAATCGAAAGCTCGTAAAAAAATGCTTGCTTTTTATCGTTTATCTTCTATCAGAAAATAACAAATGAAATCATGACTTAAAGTCAAATTCTCTTGGACTTGGCTTCCCTTGGCTCAGCCTTCGAAATTTCCAGAGTCTGGGTCTTTCCACACGACAGACCACTCTGCCGCGACAGATCATATTTTTTCCCGCCATTTTTTTCTGTAACAATTCAACTCGCAACTCGCACTTTTCAACTCGCACTTTCCCTATCCTGTTTCCCAGCTGAGCTGGTAAACTCTTGTTGTTGTTTTTTCAGGTAAAAAGCGATAGTACAAATAATTTCTCAGCTAAAAGTAGAGGGGCCACAATAGGTTTGGCGGGATGGCGGGATCGGGCTTATTTCGAGGGTGGGATTCGGGATGCGAGCTAAAAACAGGAGTGGGACGCGGGATTTCAGGTACGAGCGGGAAGCGGGATTTCATGTTTTTTGAGGGGGCGGGAAGCGGGATACGGGATTATAATTTCCACGTGACCGTGTGTTTAATGCAGATTAACTCTTCAAAATAAACGAACAATTTTCGTCTTCCATATGTCAACAGCATGTCGCGTACCGTTTGTGTGACTTTGCGTGTTCGTCCAAGGGTCAGAAACATCATCAAATCGTGTTTAGTCTGTTTACTTGGCAGCTATCCGGATTTTAATGAAGGTGGGTATTTCATGTTATCATTATTGTAATAATTAACGCAGAAAAAAAATTGTAGTTAAAAAAATAAGGGTGGGATCGGGATTTCAACGTAAAGAAGTCTAAAGAAGGGTGGGATGATGGATTAAGAGAAAAAATGAGGTGGGAAAGCGGGATCTGAGGACCCTATTGTGAGGCCCTCCCAGGGGGGGTATATGCTCCCTTGATCCCTAGTTTTTTTTACAGTTTCTCCCTTGATCCCTATAAATATATCTGAAATCTCCCCAAAAAGCTTTTACCCCATGCTCCCATGATCCCGAAAAATATTGTTCAGCTCCCTTGATCCCAAAAAATATTTTGCATTGCTCCTCATATTTAAAGATTACCTCTATTGACTCTATTCATAGTAGAAAAAGTCCTCTTCGAATCGCCTCTTTCTCCCTCTGCCCCCTCTTGTCCTCCTAGGCTCGTGGGACTCACGCTGTAGTTCATCAGTGACTTCAGTTTCAGCGGACAACTCAGCTGCCTCCATAACAGTGACAAGTTCGTTCGTATTTTGAAGCTGGTCAAGAAGGAGGATGAGATCGCCCTCCTCAAGTTCTAGCATGTCATTCCTTGACTTGTAGTTAGATATAACGCACATAATATTGTTCACCTCAACATATTTCTCTGTATCTTCTGTGAATGATACGGGATTGAATGGATCTTGAATATACACCTTAGCTCTCACATTCTTCGCGCCAACATTTACATCCTCTTGAAGTGAGGCTATAACAAACAAGGTACTTGATTGACTTCGTACACAGACAATCTGACCGAGTTCGTATAATGTCTCTGGTCTGTCCCTTTGTGGCGTTGGCACAGCTGTCGCTTGACTTAGGACTGAGAAATCCAATGGCTCGATAGTGGGAGAGTCAACTGCATAGAGATTAATGGGCAGGGTGCCAGGATTATCCTTGGTGGTCATGTTTCGTACTGTTTTCTGTGGCACACTCTGACCATACAACGCCCTCCAGTTTCTCATCTGATTGACCTGCTGCGCAGAGAGCTTTCGTGACTTTGGTGGGCGTAGTTTGGGAAGGTCCTTGTAATCCGTTGATGTGAAGGTGTGCGGATAGTAGGACTTTGGAGAGGTGAAGTAGTTGAATGGTGTATAGCACTGCCTCTTCAACCTCTCTTTGATAACCCTACTAAATCGATAATCAAACTCGAGCTGCAAGGGCATATCTGTGGCGCCACTTCTCATTTCTGAGAAAGTATTTTCAACGACAAGCGTCAGGACACTTTTGATGTTGAACTTTGCCGCAAGACTTTGGTCAAAGCGGTCCAAAATATTGTTAATATCGCGGAGAGACTTCAGTATTCTGCTCTCGTCCTCCATGACAACTGAGGAAACTGTTCCTTGGGGGCCTTGTGTAACAGCAGTGGTACCTGTCAGATTCTTGACCGCATCAACACACTCTGTGTCAAAGCAATGAACTTGCTCTAGTCTCTCGATTGCTTTTGATATCTCGACAGTGACGGAGGGGCTTTTTTTTGTATGAAGTCCAAAAGTCTCTCCAAAGAGATGCAAATGTTTCAAATAGTCTACCAAACTACTGACATTGCTTGACATGCGAAGAGTACCTGTTGAAGTATCCACAGTAAACAGTGTCTCATAATCGAAGCAGATGCCTGTTGGCTGCGAAAACTGGGCCTTGCTTCCATCTCTTGTGCCCCGTCCACCACCGACCAACACAGAACATTCTTTAACTGTAGGTTTAAATACTTTGATACAAAAGTCTCCTGTGTCACTGAATGCAAAGGAGTGGTCATTGTAGCTAGTTAAGCTATGGACTTTGTTACAGATTGAGCCCCCATTGTCAACGATCTTCTGTATCGAGCCAACATTGTCATCATCAAACGTAATTGTATATATACCACCATCATCGTCGTGTGCAGAAATATACACTGCACCGTTCAAAGATACTATCCCATAGAGAAGCTTGGAGCTTAGCTGAACAGAAGAGATTACTGTACCCTTTAATGCACTAGTCAATTGAAACTCCGGCCCCCCGACCCCCGGGACATAGCGGGGAATGTAACATTTATACAGTGTTACATTTTGACCTTTTCCCCGGCCATCCGGGACAATTGGCTGTTACAATACCCGCCCCTATGGCCCCTGCATGTGCCTCAGAATTTTCAATTGGGAGGAGGCATTGATAAATTGAATATACATAAGCTTAAATTTGTTGTTCCATTATTTAAAAAAAAAAATACATTTTCTGTAGCACATCACTAGCGGATCCAGGGGAGGGGTTTCGGGGGTTGCAACACCCACTTGATTCCTGTAAATCACTGTAAATTCATTTTTAAAATCTCTAGATTAAAAAAATATATTTTGCAAACCCCCGGCTTTCACAAAATTCGGGATCCGCCCCTGTACATTTTCCATATTACCATACATGTTTTCCGCACTTTTACAGTCTCCACCATTGTCTTGTTTATCAGAAACCGTTGTCTGTCAACAAAAAAAACCAATGCGACAAAGGAATATAAAGGAAATGTCATGCAGTTGCGTTTAAATATATTTTTTAATCTGATATTCTGCCGTGACGCGCAAATACATGTAACAAAGAGTGTGTAATAATAAACACTTCCTGATCTACTACTCGTGACTTAACTCAGTATAAACACTGCCTCTGATGGAACACCCAGGACTTGTTTAAATGAACTACGATAGCTTCCGCCATGTTTGATTCACGTTGTTGATGCTAGGGCCCAGTCCCGCTCTGTCGTGGCTGGCGTTACAACCACCGCTAAAATCCCCGCAAATTTTGCAAATCGTTACTTTCCCGGTTCCACCGGCAAAATGCAGCGTTAAATGTGCGTTATTCCACGGCCATGTCCCCGTTAATGCCCCGCTATGTCCCGGGGGTCGGGGGGCCGGGGTTTCAATTGACTAGTGCATAAGCTGATAAGGTTGGAATGAAGTTGTATAACATATACTGCACCGGTGAATGTAGAAACATACATTTGCCCATTGACATCAAAGCACAAGGTGAGCCCTAGCTCGAGACTCCATCTTTCTGTGGGCTTTTCCTGTCCATTGTGGTATATAGCCGCTGTAACTGGTACTATTGTAGTTGATTCTCTGACAAGTTCCTGATCAACAATTCCATCTTCGTCATTCTCGGCAGCCATCTTGAGAATGCCATGTGCGAAAAATTTCCCAGGATGCATTGCACGGCTCAAACTACATTGAGACACTGGGGTGAAAAGGGACCTGGTCGATTCCCCTCCATTAAAATGACCCTTAAAGGTCCATAAAATGGTAAAATACTTATGACATTTATTTGTCCCGTAAAACGAAGGAAAACTGAGTTGAAAAATCTGAGTTCCCTCGTCTCCCTTGTTCCCCAAAATCAATAGCCAGCTCCCTTGATCCTTGAAAATAATTCTACAATCTCCCTATATCCCTAAAAATAAATACCCGTTCTCCCTTGATCCCTAAAACCCCTGGGAGGGCCTCAGGATTCAGGCGAGTGTGACGCAATGAAAATTGACGATTAAAAACAATAATGAATAGCAAGAAAATAAAACTTACCCCAAAATTCACAAAAATGTAATCCAATGCAGTGAGTACTGATTTTAATGTAGGTTAACTAGCGCAGATTTCGTCACGAGTGGGACAAACTACGGCATGTCCGTAGCCTTGCCTTATCCGTGCTGTAAGGGACCGGACATTATGTAGAGGGGGGAGGAGGTGGGGGAGGGGGGGGGGGGGGGGGGGGGGGGGGGGTGCAAATGAAAAACTCCATGCTCAATTTTTTATGATCCCTCCCCCAGGAGCCCATTACCACAATGGTAATGGTAATGGCTTCTGCCCTCCCCCCAATTACCCCCTCTAGCTTACTATGGCCCCCCTAATTTGCTGCATGAAAACTGAGGACCCTCCCCCTATTTGCACCAGCCCTCCCCCCCCCCCCCCCCCCCCCCCCTCCAAATAATGTCCGGTTCCTAACCGTGCTGTGCCGTATTTCTGTAATTGGATTGGATCAGCAGGACATAGGGATAATCGAGCTGTAGTTTGTCTCACTCATACGAAATCTGCTCTATCTCTCGAAGTTTAGAAAAAGCGAGGAAGGAACTGAAAACCCCTTACCTTCTTCTTCTGGGATGAGTAACACGCCAGGAAGAGGTGTGATGTCACATCTGTTACAACCTCTGATTATATTAACGGATAAAAGAGCGGGAAAATCAATTCAGTCCGCGCGAAAGGCGCGGAAAAAACCCTTGGTATATATTAAACAAACAAGCAATTTTTATTTAGGTAGTTATCTAAACCGATGGCATACATTAGCTATAATTTGGATAGTCAACACAATTTTATAACCTGACAGTAAATTCGTCTCGAAATCAATCACTGAGTGAGAGGCAGCATTGCCGGCTGAAATTATGAAGGCTTCACACATTTGACTGATTTCAACAGCGCGTACAACTTACGTGAAATAATGTTGCAGAAGTGTTCACACGGTGCAATAGACCCTTCCACGTTTTTTTTTAACTATATATATATATACGTATAGCAGCAAAACTGTCGATACTGCTGAAAAGAGCACCTCGAAGTTAGTCAAAATCCCAAATTGAGTTATCGTGAATAGGAGCAAAGTTATAGGCCCGCAAAGCACGCTGCGCATGACCGTTAAGTAAACTATAGAGCTTTCTATTTCTTTACTTTCTTGTTTCTGTCACACCAATAGCATTAAAAGAAAATCAAGTTCACTTAATGAATGTGTAGGTTATGATATGAAATCATGTTTGCCGCGTAGCACTAGTAAGTGTTAAGAATGTGATGTAAAGTGGTAAGCCGTAGTGCTAAGTGTGCACGCCCTACGAGGGAAAGAGAAAAAATATCTGACCCAAGTGGGACTCGAACCCAACGACCTCCAGGTTGCATGTCGGGCGCTCCACCAACTGAGCTATCCGCGTCAGATGAGAGCAATCGTGGGTATTGGTGCGTTTTATGGGGTCACGGCGATTATATATGTATATGTAGTTATGATATGAAATCATGTTTGCCGCGTAGCACTAGTAAGTGTTAAGAATGTGATGTAAAGTGGTAAGCTGTAGTGCTAAGTGTGCACGCCCTACGAGGGAAAGAGAAACAATCTGACCCAAGTGGGACTCGAACCCAACGACCTCCAGGTTGCATGTCTGGCGCTCCACCAACAGCGCCAGACATGCAATCACTGAGAGGCATCGTTGGGTTTGGTCCCGTTTGGGGTCACGGCTGTTTCTCTTTCCCTCGTAGGGCGTGCACACTTAGCACTACAGCTTACCACTTTACATCACATTCTTAACACTTAATGAATGGGTTTGTAACTTTTCAAGATTTTGTCGGAAAGATCGCTTTCGAGATTAGTTTTAATCTTTTGAAAACTACTAGGGGAATAACAGTGGCTACGAACATGATTATGCTTTATAAACTTAGGCAAATTAAAACTCCAAAAAGTGCAAAAATCAAGTTCGTGTAACAAGAGTTCTGCATGCTCTTATCCAAAATCAGGATTCGTGCGCTGTACACAAGTGTATAATAAACCGACAGACAAGCACTGTTACGCCCGCTGAACGTGTAGGCCACTGAGATGAAAAGTGGCATCGGCTAAAAAAGAAAGTGATAAAACTCGTCCGAACCGAGGTGAGGAGCAAAATCTGAAACAGGTAGGAGATAAGAAGATGCAGTACCTTGTCTAAATTGAGACGCTCATTTACAAAGCAATGTTGACATTATTTGAAATCGCAACTTTCTCCCATAAATCCTCTTACAACGAAATATTGCTAGTTCAGGCCATCAATAATCTCAGTAGTCCAGCAAAAAATGTTTTAATTCTCTCCGGCCCCTTAATTAACCGTATTGTTGAAACGAAAGAAAACCGTTACGAATGAAAACTTTGCAAATAAGTAAAATAAATATATTTAGATGCAATGGGTTTGTGCAGTGCACTTAACTGCTCCGCCTGGCCAATGGAAGACCGCTCCCTAAATCCCCCGGCAATACCATTCAGCCACAGAACACCTGCATATTCCACTAAGAAATAATCGAGGCTAGTCTATAGTTTGACCTGTGGAATAATTTAAATTCACACTTTGGTATTGTTCTTTAAGTAAAGTTTTTGACTGTAAAGAAAGAAATTTAGTTCACAATTTCTTGGCCCCATCTTCGGGTCCATTACCGAGCAATGTGAATTTTCCTTCGCTGCACCGCGCGTAACGTTTTTGAAGACCGGGTAGCGTTGTTTTCAAATAAAACATGCAGGTGAAGATATTATGGGATTATTTCCAGATCCCCAGCTAATAAACGTCACACGTAGTCACACAGTTTTTATTGCTTTGTAGGATTAAACATACATACTAAAAAGTCGACCGTTAAACATTACACTAAACTCACCATATAAAACTAAGTTTTACAGATTTAAGTATCCAATAAGATCATAATACACCTCAAAATTGTACATGTATGTGCATGAATAATCTCTCTCTTATACTCCTGGGCCGGATGGCAATTACATAGGAGTGTCATGTTCATCTCATCAGTGTTTGTTTCCTCCTATCTTCGAAAACAACAACAATAATATATCCCATCAAATGTGACCATAATTAACTTCAATGTTAATTGCAAATATTTGTAAAAGTTTAAATATTAGAATACATGCTACCTGCTCTAAAGGTGAAGTAATACGGGTAACAATTTATTGTAACTTGCAGTCTCGCAACAATGTTGCGTTGCAAGGTGAAGCGCGATTTGCACGTATTACCAAGTTGCAGCAACACGTTGCAAGAAGTAGAATTTGCAACACATTTTTGTTTTCATCCTCGTATTACCACCTGGTGCTGCAACTTATTGTGCAACAAATCTAGAAAGAACGCTTGTGATTGCTGGTAAATGTCAGCGCGCATGCACAACGTAAAACAACGATTTGGACGTCGAAGATTTGAAGCCGGATTAGTCATGTTTACTGCAACCTGCAATTACATTGCAACGTGGACCCGGGTGGCGCAGTGGTTAAGCGCTTCGCCTCTCACCTCTGTGGCCCAGGTTCGATCCCCGGACGTGGCGCCATACGAGAGTTGAGTTTGTTGGTATCTCGCCCTTGCTCCGAGGGTTTTTCTCCGGGTTCTCCGGTTTTCCTCCCTCCACAAAAACCAACACGCTAAATTCCAATTCGATCTGTGAATTAGCCGGGTCCTGGCTTTGATCAGCCTCTTATGGCTGCTTCAGGTCCCGTTAGAAATTCAGTGTTTTGCTTTTTAGAAATTCAGTGAAAATTTGTTGCGTGCTAAATTTGTTTAAGTGGGTAGTAATACATGCAACATCGCGCTTCAACTCGCAACGCAACATTGTTGCGAGACAAGTCGCAAGAAAATGTTGCCCGTATTACTTCACCTTTACAGTGCAGACACCTACACTGTGCAACGAAAGAGTAAATTAGTTGAACATTACAAAACAACACAATGTAACAAACACAAAATTAACTTAAAATAGTTAGTTTCAGTTGCATACATTAATATTCTGCACTCTAATCTCCAACGTAGCAAATTCAGGTCTAGTCATTTTTTAAAGCTATGAATTGAAAGTCTCTGCCTTTAAGCCAGGTTAGAAAATGTTCTACTGAAAATGAACACTACTGAAGCATGCGCATCAGCACAAGCCTTGTTCAGAAGCGGAAGCCTCACTTGCATGCTATATTTACATTGCCGAGGGCCTGAGAATGAGGGTTCTGATTGGCTAAATTCATCTGCTTCTGTTTCACGCGACAGAAGAATCTGAAAGTTTCCTTCTTCTTGTGCTTTCGTCGTGTTTACGCTTATGCTTACATATACGTTTCTTGATTTTACTATAACGCTCCTTACGCTTACATTTCCTGGTCTTTAAAGGCACTGTTAAACCCAAATGGAGTAACTTCTCAGGTATTAAGATTAAAATAATCAACTCTCGTTATAACGGGCGCTACAGGGATTGAGATTTACTGTCCGTAGTGGAGAAGGTCCGTACCAACGGGAGTTCTTTCAGTCAATAATATGTACTGAGTAATTTGTCGCTGCCCTAATATTGGGGTGTTCGGAAGGCGAGAGGCGACACAACTAAGGCGACTGTACTAAGATTAGCAGAGTATGCTATCAAGAACACTGGAGAAAATATCGATGAATGACAGCAAATATTCAATAAAAATTTTTTAGAGCACCTTGATATCAGTCCATGATACCCTTAAAAAGTGGGCGACATTTTTCCATTTATACGATGGGAAGCTAGTCGCAGCTTACCTAAGCCGCAAAGTTCACAAAAACGTCATTTCTACGAGGCCTTCAGTCAGTCGTGAACTTCAGTTTTTGACCAATTTATTAGCGACCGTTTGCGGCAGAATTAAAGGGCTATGTCATGGTACTGCGCATGTATCGAGTAATCGCTCGGTTGGTGGCTGTTAATTGATACAAACAGTTGGACTTCCCTCCCTCAATGCTTGATTGAAAGGATTTTCAATATATTTCCTGGAGACTGTTTATATACACTGTTTGTTAGTCATTGTTGCATATTTGCTTGATTTTAAGCATCCTACATGGCCGAGAAGATTGTTAATTGGTATCAACATCGGTGGAAATAGCTGTTTCCGACCCGGAACGCGAATGTAAAGTCTATCACCGTGACACAGCCCCTTTAAGCCGCGGCTAACTTCATCTGGTAATTAATGGCCCTATTGTGATGTCATCCCTCCAACGATACGATCGACTTCAGTTTGTGTGCACAAGTTAGACAGTTCAAAGTAGACCAAAATCAAGTTGCACGAAGATCTAGGTCATAGTTCATTATTTCCCTTCCTATCTCACTGGTTAGGCTATAGTGGAACGATCGAGTCAACAAATTACCGACCACTATTTTACGGTGCCATTTGTTCACTATAGCCCACCAGTTGTGTTTCTATCTAATAGATGGTTTGCACTCAATCCTCAGAGATTCAAATGACAAAGGGCATGGCGGCCATATTGGTGTACAGAACAAAAGAAGCTAACGAAGAATCTATTGTTAACTGTACACCAACATGGCGGCTATGACGTCACGTGCAAAGGGTCTATTGTTTTAGAGAAACAAAGCAGTGTTCTGGCTAGGAATCTTACTCTATGTGTCAAATGACTCCCATGCATTTTTTAATGGATCAATTTGGTCAATAGGCCAAATGCATGATGAGGAGATCATCACGCATGAGACCTATTTCTGAGTAACCCTTTGTTAATAAGGGCCCTGTGATGTACCCTATGGACCCAAATATTTTGTGATGGGTCAATTCTGAAACTGTTGCGTCGGCACAAGGTGCAGCCTTAGTCAGAACTCTGCATAAATGGTTACATTTGATTGGCAGTCACCCTTTATAGCTCTCTCGATAATGTTTAATTCTAATTACAGTACAAATCAGAGTAATTAACTTGTGCTCATCAATAGATCTTGCATGGTTCCACCTAGCTCCTCACAGCTGGGGATACAGGTTTGCACAGAGTCAGTTTTTGTTGTTCAGAAGTGATTTTCAAGCATCTCCATCATCTCGTTTGGGGTATGATCTTCAAAGCACACATTGTAGATCGCTGTAAATAGAGGATACCTATAAAACAAAGAGGAAAGTAATTATAAGTTATACAAGCGGCCTCGGGACTTTTACAAATCTTCCCCCGGCTCTCGGGGCAACTTAAATCACTAATACCCCTCATGCCATGGTATAAGTTTGTTGTACCATGATCGCCGAGGAACGGAACAAATCTCTGAGAAGTTTAGTTTTCTCTGCCGAAACTAAAGACGTCGCAGTCGAGTTGCTTTCGAAAACGTTTTGTTTAATGCTTGACTGAGCGCCATTGATTAAACGACCCTGGCTTCCCCTGGGGAAAAGCGTGTTGTTTTTGAGAAGAATAACACTAAAATACAATGTAATTATGCGGTTGACTAAATATTCAAAGAGCATGCATGGATTTTAATTACGTCACGTTTATGGTTTTAAGTATCCCACATGGAAGAAGCGGGTTTGAGAAATTAAGAGAAGAATATGCAGATTGAAATAGGTCATCCCACATGGATTACATTGAAGGTTATGATGAAGACAGGTCAGTTTGGATTCAGTATTTTTCATCCGGGAGCGTAGGGCTAGTCGTACCAGAGGGGAGCAGGAGTTGATGCTTTTGACCTTCTCACTTCCAGCCTGCATTCTCTTCTAATTTTCCCTCATTACACATGCAGGGGAAAATTAGAAATATGCATTGCATATTTCTAAATATCCCTGCCATCAGGGAAAATTAGTGGTTTAAATGTGCCTCGGAGAACAAAAGAATCCGAGGCTACCATGGTATAATCTAGGTATATGTACATGTAGTGGAGATAGTGGGTGGACATGCATCAGTGCAAATGGCAGTACTGTTAGGGATGGAAATTAGGTTTGCACACTCGAAAAATGCGAATAGATTTTTAGAAACATAAGTAAAATCTCATGACAACTCGCAACTATTGCTAGTGTAAGGGCGCGATTTAGCGACCCGTCAGGAACACACCCACAACTAGGAACGTGAATAACAAAATACCAAAACGTATGTTTTAGCGCGTAAAAGAGGAAACTGCCACCCCGCAAATTATCTCGAACGTGCTCGCACAAGTTAAACATAAAACTTGCTGCAACACATGTTTCAAACATCCGTTCGAACACCCTTTGGTTTGTAGATTACTGACCACATTTCATTTAGCGGTATACTCGTCAGTTGTTTGGTATTTCTACGATTATCGTCCGGTCACAAACAGCACGTAGCAATGACCATAAATATAGCACATCTTGTAACAGAAAGATAGAGATAGCACAACTTGTAGCAGAGAGGGACAACTCGTACCAGAAACTAGTGAGTGAAGTTGTAACAGTCTAAACCGGTACCTCCCCGCAGACAAATGGATTAAAGTTAACTTCGTTACCGAGTCTACGTCTAGTCCTTAACACTAGTAGAATCTTGCTGAACCATTTGAAGTTTCTGGTAAAAAATAGTTACAACTACATGTAGCAACAGTTGATAGTAGTATTTTCTTTTAGTTTCAAGACCTGACAATAGTATGGTGATTTTTTAAAATTAGAATTATTCTATTTTAAGGCAATCATGAACATAGATTTCATTGATGGGGATCTTAAGGGCTGCTTACTCATACATGTAGATAAACAATTACATGTAATTCTGACTGTACTTTTTAGAGAACATTAATTAAAATATTTTTGTGATTCTACATGTATATTGACAATTCGACTTTCGCTTACAACAATTTACACATTTTAATGCCCCAAAATGCACCTGAATTTGCATCTCTGCATGAGCATCTAACTTTCACAAAATGTATGGGGAAGTATGCCCCTGTATCCTGCTAAGAAACTTGTGCCTATATATATGGACACTCTTTCCATCCTGTAGCTGGGTTTTCTTCAGAGTGGGTCGTTTTGAAAACAAACCACTCTGTAGACCCAGCTACTGGCCTGATATATCAAAGACTCACTGTTCTGTCAGCTCATTTTCTTTCAGTACTTGATATACTTCATAAGCAGTATGGGGCCCCTGAAGTTTCTGACCACCAAGAAGCTCCTGCTCCACTTGTTCAAATGACTGCAGAGAAAACACAGCTGTAATGAGTGTGTACTTACGCAAAGTACGATGTAATATCATCTAAGCCTTTTGCACACACGTATTCTGGGTTTTGGGTGTTAAACATGTACATGTAAACATTAATTCTCTTGGGTCTCAAATACGTTTTGTAAAAAGGGCTAACGTGAACAATTGGCACTGTAAAAAAGTGGTTGCCAACCACATACAGTACAAGTAGCGTACATGCAATCCTTGATGCTTTCTGTAATTAAAGTAAACAACCATTTATAATAAATTACCAGTAAGGTATGAAAGCAGTAACGAATCCTAAGTAGTTAGCAAAGTTTTAACCCACCGTTATTTTTCACAATGTACTTCAATCAACTTTAGCTTTGCAACATCTAATATGTTATTTATGATCCAACTTTCTCTCTAAATGATATTGAGAGTTTTCTAGAGTACGAATAACTACTGTACAATATCACAGCATATTTGTACTGGTCTGGGCTCTCTCAGACATTACTTGGAGTCTACCGAGTGCAGCTGGATATAAATAGACCTTTATCATGTAGCGGCCATTTGGCTACAAACAATAGGTCTCGTCTCTGCCTCCAGTTTGGAAGTGAAAGAACAAATGTTTTTATTCTACTGGGATGCAACTGATGGCTGTAGCATAATGAAGGCTTGTTTCAACAGTAGGATGTATTAGAATTTATGAACATGAACGGGCTATTGTTGTAATGTGTACATAATTGTTTTAACAGCTCTTGTTGTCTACATGTATTTGTTCATTAACACTTGCTGATTTTATGGCAATACACGTACTTCACAGAACTCTTACCTTCTTTGTCTTGACAAAAGCTTCACCAGCCCTGCGATTCCTCCCAGCATAACATGTGGTAATAAGATCAGCTATCCCACACGACTCATAGAAGGTCTCTATTTGTACTCCCTCATAAAACCGATTGGCAAAGTCTATCATTTCCTTCAGGCCAATTCTGATTATTGCTGCCTTGGTGTTGTCCCCAAACCTGATAAACATGTACAATTGAAGTCATTGAAAGAAAAACACTTTGAATAGTCAAAGAGCAGTTTTCGGTTGGGTGTTGTAAAACCAAAACCAAAGCAATTGCAGAGCCAATCATGGGAGCAAGTAAAAACTGAATGAGCCAACTCACATGAATTGAAATAATTCATGATTGATCCCAGCTCCCACTAGCCTGCGTGCAGACGTTCTCTCTCCCTGAAGCTCCCACCTCCCTGGTTTTACTTCAACCAATCACAATTGAGGAAAATTAAATGCAATCGTGCATAACTCTTGCTAAAACGAAAGTTGACTGTGTGATGGATCAAAACAATGTTTGGTTTTAGTTTAGAACTTGATTAGCTATAATTATATTAATTAAATACAAAACATTTTTCACAGCCAATAGAAAAGCCATAAGCAAATGCTAAGCCAAAGCAACCATCTATTACATACATGTACATTTGTACTTGCAACACTCAATCGAAAACTGATCTCTGTCACACCACATGGTTGGTGTTACACATGTACATTTTGGGTTTTAGGGCTTGATATGATTGTTTGGTCTGGGATTGTTCTTTTTTTGATGGTCAAGTCCTAAGCACCCTTCACACACAATAAGCAGCATAAATTCCACATCCACAAATGTACATGTGATACCACAACTAGTTTCCAAACATCCTTTTTAATAGAACCTGTACAATATGGAACACTTTAGCCAACAAACTTACCTTCACCACAGAACTAGCCTCCTTTCAATCCCTCATGCTTAAATACTATTTTACATGTACCTCTATGATTCGGAAGATCCCCTAACCTGGAAATCAGTCTGCCCTAAATGTCATGTTTAGAGGTTTGGCTATAAAAGTATGATTTTATAGTCAACACAGTGGTTGACCCAAAAGCTTTTGCTCCTTCGGCCACTGCGCACATTTGTAATATTTATTTAATCTTATAATTTCATGTTTGTATCTTTTTTTACAATTGGCTATCTTTGTATAATTTTATGTAATTATTGTGTTGTAAATAGTGCAAAATAAACTGAAACTGAAACACAATTACCTTAATTGATAGACAGGTCAGCACACTGCTTAAAATTCTGAAGTAAAATTTCCCCTTTGCTGGTTGAAATTCACAGAAAATAGGTTTAAATAAGCATTTTTATAAATATATACATGTACATGTATCACATGCAATCATGAATAAGGATGCAGAGGCCAAAACCAGTGGCACATGTATATCTCACCCAAGTGCATCCACTATACCAGCTCCAATGGCAACTGCATTCTGTGTAGGTAAAAACATATGATACATTGGCTAATAACATGAAGTATTATAATATAATTCTAAGAATGTTGTCCAATATTATTTAAAAAAATCCAAACAGTGGAACACAGTGTGCTCTGTTTAATCTCTCTTATGCTGCATTATAATTATGTTTTATCTTCTATTTTACAACATTTATGGAAGTAGCTGCATGTAAAATACAAAAAAACATACATGTACAATGTACATTTATCCCATACCATAAAAAAATACCATAAAAATACAACCAATCACAAGGTTGGAAAGCTGTAGGATATTCGGCAGTATCCCATGGTTTGTATCCAATGGTTCCCCCCTGCCATTACATGCCACACATCTGAGCTTCAAGTTTGTTTTCACATCAGGGATTCTTTTCATTTGGCTCCTCGGCTCCATTCAAATAAAAAAAAAATACTTTCCTTAGTGAAGTATGGATGAGAAAATCCCAAATTTTTCAGTACATTCTACAGCTGGCATGGGATAAAATAGTTATGCAATACTTACTCATGATACAGGTACATGTACATGTATGCTGCACATGAATACATGTACACTGTATCTCACACGTGACCAGACTTTTCTTTTTATTCACCCTTGCCTAAAGGTTTATTTAACGTCAGTAACTTGTGACAGTCTGGTGAGACTGATAAACTTCAGGCCGACATGGGACCTACGATTTTACGTCCTTATCCGAGAAGATGTGAAGGTCTAACCATTTTGCAGTTTGTAAACGAGATTTTAATCACAAAGGCAGCACCTTCTCCTCAGTTATTTTAAGACTCTGAGTGTTGGTCTGGCCAGGGTTTGAACCTGCGATCTCCCACACAACAGAACAAAGCTTAACCACTGAACTAACTGGGAGGTGGTTTGTGTCTATACTGAAAAATCAGGTCACTTGTAGATATTTCACAGTATACTACTCAAAAGCATTGCACACATTCAACTAGTACACATGTATATTATCATTACTAGCTTATTATTACTAGCCATGCATTTATATAAAATTATAGAGATTATTAGTTGGCTAAGCATCTAATACAGTTGGTGTGCATTTTTACAATTAAGTCATGCATATTTTGGCAACTCCTTAGACCGGTAAAAATACAGCTGTGTTAGATGCTTAACCAACTTATATTAGTTTTTAATATTACATGTATATACATTCTGCAATGAAATGAAAGTTTCTTTCCATAATGACAAAAACCATTGAGTGCACGCTCGAGAAATGGGAGTTACCATGGTCACAGGAGGCATGGTAATGTAACTACCCGAAAGATGGTCTCATATGTGGTGCATTCTTGGCAGAATTACAAAATACTACAATGTCTTATTACATTAAAGGCACAGTGTCACGGTACTGCACATATGTGAAAATCTGATGATTTTTGAATTATGTTCCAGCCTGGAACGAAGTTCTCAGAGCGGTGAAATATCGATTTTTAAATCGACTTCCATCAGTGTTCTTTTTGAACTCATCCTTGCCTCCTTTGGTCATTTATGGAAATGTAAGATGTGCTTATTCAATTTAAATAAGTTTTAGTTATTTGTTTATTCAAAATTAGTTGTTGCAGACTGCAACACAACTAAAACAAAAAAGCATAAGTGATGCTTACCGGCGGGGAAAACGGCCACTGAGTACTCTGAATGCAGCAGCCGAAAATCGCAAGAAATTGGAAGCTTTTTGGCATTCCAACCAGAAGCGAAGAGGGTTTGGATGTCTAGTAGAGTTCACGAAACACATGGCAATTTTTCAAGTCATATTATAAATGATATGGCAGTTTTCAACAGCGATACAAAGAAATATATCTACGGCTTAGAAACGAGGCTGAAATTATATGAACCGACTGGAGTGCAAAGACTGTAAGAAAAGTTAGATAAAACCTTTCTTTGCTGGCAAAACAACCTCATGAACTCAAACACGATAGCCTCGTGAGCAATCGACATACATATGAAGCTATAGAAGTTATTATCGACTACATGAGAATCAAACATCGAACTGTTATGAAACCACCTGTAAGTTTACACACTTTCATGACAAGTGAACATTTCTACTTTCGACACATGGTCGCTAAACTGTACGAAATCTCCAAGAATAAATCCCTAATGTCCAAACTAACGGGGAAAACTGAAAGAGGAAAGCCTTGTGACCAATCGACATACATATGAAGCTCCAGAAGTAATTATTGAATACATAGAGCAAACTGATAATAATGAACGTGCTATTAGTTTTACGGACATTTGCAACTACTGAACTCGCACTACAGCATAGCTTGAAATATACTGTACGAAAACTCCAGTTTAAAAATTTCCTGATGCCGAAAGGACCATAGCATCTAAACAAGATATCCTTCTGACCAATCAACATAAATATTAAGCTGTGAAAGTAAGTTTCCAGTCCATAACAGCCGATAGTGCAAACTAGTAAACAGCCACTCGTACTTCCGCGAGTACTGAACTTTCTAGCATCAAATGCATGTGTTACGTTTCCAAACTTTAAGACAAGAAATCTTCCATACAATGTTGTAATTTATTTACAGCAGAGAACTGTGTTATTAATCATATAGAAATAAAACAATGGTACCATTTGGAGAATTATTTCATCATTGTCAAAAGTGCATAACGAAGAAATATACATGTTTATCTACGGACGCGAGCAGCTTGTTTCACTTTGGTCAAATTCGGACTGTTTACGACTGGAAACAGCAAAAAATACAGTACAAGCAAGTAATGAAATATAGATACCATTCTTTACTCAATGCTGTTTACCTTGGATGTAGGAAGAATAAATCCTTGTAAATCTTGCCATATACTGTGCAAAACTACAATCTGTGAATCACGGCTATCACCCGAAGAGTGTGGCATTTCCGGCAATTCTCATTGGATGTTGGATGTGAATTCAATGTCTGGAGACTGTGACATGCGCAGTACTGTGACACTGCGCCTTTAAATGGTATGTTAATGTATAATATTATATGTTAATTATCTCACCTTCAGAGCACCACACAGCTCTACAGTGTCTGCATCCTCTACAACATTAATTTTGAAGTAGCGTGTGTGGAACAAGCGTTTAAGAATGGGGCCATGCTCCTTGTTACGACAACCTAAAAACCCAATAAACAAAAGAAGCTTAATTACCCTATATCATTATGACGTCACAGCTTGTTTATGAGGGGGACAGAATCGACTTGAACAATAGAATTTTGAACTAAATCTGCTCTGCTGAGGAAAATTTCACTTTGAATTGTCTGGTTTCCAGATACCAGCTGTATCAATGTTTATCCCACAATATTTACCGTATTTGGTGGCTGTTACCGCTATTCTACGTTCTACAAAATGCATTTGATAGCAATTTCCTTTGTATTGTTGCTGTTTTGTCCCCCTCCCACGACCGTGATCCTTATCGTTTAAACAATAGATTGTTTTGATTTGACGTCATAATGATATAGGTCAATTTAGTTGTCTTTAATTTGAATGTGGAGTATTTGCACCTGGCTATGTCCAATTGTCAGGGACAAGTAAAAATTTGATTCAGACAATTGAATCTTTGACATGACTTGTCCATGGGACAAGCACATTAATTTTCTGTTTGTATTTCTAACAACTTGCTTTGGACAAGCACTTACAGTGTATATGCTTTGGACAACCAAATTGTTTCTGATGTTCTGATGGTTGTCCGAAGGACAAGTGGATCACTAAATGGTTCTCTTACTCTGCATGTACATTTGTACATCAATTTCCATCATTACAAATGTAAGGTTCTGCATGGTTCAATGGGCATGCACACTAGCTGTCACACCCAATGTGCCTTTTTGAAAATTCAGCAAAGACAAAAACTGATTCTTGTGATTGGAAAGAGAACCAAGTATTGAAGGAATTGGTTGCTTTCTCACTGAGTTAATAGCTTGCAAAGTTTGCAAAAATTCAAACAAAAAATATGTACACTTACATATACCCAGTGAGGCACTAGTTTTAAGTTTTCAATGTGCAAACTCCAACGTAAGCATATTTTTGAACAAAACCACTAACCATCACAATTTACAATGTAACTCTCAGCTACAAAATAATGCAGATGGTGGCATGGTAAAAATACATACAAACAAACAGGTTATGAGAGTTAAGAATGTTCTAAAGTCTGCTTTTAGATATTTTTCCCAGAGGCAAAAAATTAATCAATTCCCTTCTGTTATGCATCTTATATAGAGCTTTCAAAAGATTCCTTGAGGTTGTAGAAGCTAAACATATGAGTCTGAGGATGCGGAGAGACAACCATGACAGTGATGTACCAATTTAAGTATTGCCTCAAGCAAGGGAACAGCTAGACTCTATCTCTAATCTGATTGGCCAGTGGCAAACACATATATCAATAGTCTGAATCCTTTTAAATGGAACACATTACATAATACTTTCCAGAATTGGGAATCTGATTGGTCCATACAACAATAATAAATTAAGGCTTGCATATTGGAAACCCATTATTTTAAAAGCACAATATTATTGGGTAAGCAGACGTTACTTTTTCTTCAAATGCATGAGGGAAAAATACAATGTATGTCTGGTAATTAGCAGGCTAGGAAAAGGTTTGTCCTCAGACAGGAAATTCCATACATATATGCCTGCAATGGATACAAAATTTGTGTGAGCTTATGTAAAGTCTATGAGAAAATGATTCATTTGAAATTTAAGGTGTTTTACTGAATTTTCAAAAATGCATTGAGTATAATTAGCTAGTTTAGTTAAGTTTAATGAATTTGCCACATTACATCAAATTGTATAACTAATAATTATGTATAAGTAATTAAATAAATAAATAAACCAAGTAGTAACAAACATACAGCTAAGATAAATCTGTTAATAACAAACGAATTGTGGCAGCTGCATGGGAAAGGAACAGGACTTTCATCCCATTGAGACCTGACCTCAGAATAAGTGAGTCACTGTTACTGTTAATTGAATGTTACATGCCCACTGAATTAGTAAATTGTAAATCACATCAAATCATTTACCATAAATACATGATTTATTTTTAAACTAAGGTATGGGTGAAATGCAATCTTTATTACGATACAATGTACTGTACATGCATGTACGTTATACAACTTTACCAATAGTTGCTTCAGCAAACAATTCCATGGCGACCTCATGTGCTAGATTGGCACCCATCAGGACACTCACTTCTGGGATATCCAGGGCATCTTTAATAACATATGACACCAAGGTCAGGCCTGTCTTGGAATGATCTAAACCCTGATAGATGAAATGTGATTGGTAAAACTGTTGCACCTTTCAAATGCATTGTTACGTGTAAAATCTATGCTCAGTGTATGCAGGTAATATGTGCTCAATCAGTTTGCATTTCGAACAAAAATCTTAGTTAAAATTTCCAAGGCGCAAAGAGAATTCCTCACAGAAGAATGGACAGTAATGCAATTGAAACAAACCCCATACCTGAGCTGACTTGTTTGGGTACATGTACAGACTTTATATGTGTACTGTGACAAATTTACTGAGTCACGTACTATGGTATTATATACTTGTAAGATGGCAAGTATTTGGAATCATAGTTTAAACTTGCTACTTGCCCTGATACTCTTCTGTCTTTTCAAGACTGCCTGTCTGTCAACACTCTCTTGCCTGTGCTGTTTCCAGGTTGTGATCTGAGCTGAATCAGCATCAATTTTCATAAACTTACAAGGGATGCCAAACTGTCAACAAAAAGAAGCCAAAATTAGAAAATAAAGGACTGAATTGGATGAATTTATTTTCTGGGTTCATTTTAGAGTGTGGTACAATTTTATTATGCAGTACAGGTGTAAAAATTATTATCCTATAAATATGACATTTCAACCAATCAGAGCTCAGCATTTCTATGAAATACAAAAGGTTATAACATGGAAAGTTGCATAATATAGCTGGGTATTTGTACAAGTCAGTTTTATTTTTCAAGCCTGAAAGGAGAAAAAATAAAATTGACAAGTAAAAATTCCCAGCCGTATTTCATAACTTTCTGTGTAATGTGCTGTTTATTATACGATGACTAATGAAAAAAAAAGTGTTTATTTTCACTAAACTTACAGCTCTGTTTGAAGAAACTATCTTGAGAGCAGAAACTATATATGTTAGCCTTTTTGGAACCTCCACAGATTGCATGAACGCAAGTGCTATACAGGATTTATAGGTACTGAGTGATATTTTGAAAGTTCTCAAATTGCATTCGCTTTTTCACTGTGCCTATACATGTACATGTATATCAAGTATAGCACGAGCAGTTCATGCAATTTTTTGTTTTAATATAATAATATTACTGAGCAAACATTTGCCAAGAGCAAGCAACTGTGCACTCAATAACCTTTTATGCACTCGTTATTGACCAATCAGAATCCAGATACTTTGTTGAGTAGTAATTAAAGAGTGGTATTTCATCATTGGAAGCAAATCAAAATGGAGGAAAAGTCATTTTTTATTTATTTTTCTGCAAATCAAACTTGTGACCCTCCTAAAAGACTATACATGATATAAAATCTAAAAATACGACTATCTAAAAATATAAATAACAATAAAAATCTCAGGTATGAAACACTAAATGGGATAACAAACTGCAATAGGAATAAATAGATTACAATCAAAAAACATTAATTACAAATACAATAAAACATATCAATTAAGACTTCAAAAACTATATATCACAAATTAGGGCATGAAATGAGGCAATATAGCCTTTGTTCTTCTAGTCAATTATCCCTGAGTGTATTTCTAAATGATCTTAAAGTCACTTTCTTCATTCTGAGTTCAATAGATTGTTCCATAATTGACAAGTGGAAACAATAAACAATAATACATTTAATTAATCTTGAAATGTGGCTGCCACTCATGATAGTTGCATGCTTCAAGTTTTAGATAAAAAACGAGACCTAGTATTTTACCAGGGGATCCAAACACTGAGAACAGATGAAAGCACAAGGTCGCTTCGGCCGAGTGCTTTTACTGTTTAGAGGTGTTTGGATTCCCTGGTGAAACACAAAGCTTGAGTTTTTGATATGACTTCTCAAGCGAAAACAATACCTGCATTCATAAATCATTAGAAAGTATTGTTTGCCTGGTATTTTATGGCATGCAGTTATAGACTACAAGGGTTGCGATTGTTATCTTCTCATGGTCGTTTCAACAAACAGACTGATAGTGTAGTGGCCAAGACAGAGGACTAACAGCCAGTTGCAAGCGAGATTCGAGTCACACCCCAGACATGGATTCTTATTCCCTTCTTTTCCTTTACTTCTCACCATTCCTGTAATGTAACGCTTATTAAAATGCAAGTTTCTTCAGTTGATCAGTTTTTGAACTAATCGGAGCAACCTTCAACTGGTGTTTCATTGGAGATCAAGATTCATCTGTCACTTGACTGGACATCAAGATCTTCATGTGGAGTTTCATTGTGTATCAAGGTACATGCACCTGACCAAAATCGGATGACCTGATTGGCTGTTGATCTCATTAATTATTCATGAGTTTGAGAAAGAAAAGTTCCAAGACAGTTTTTCATAATAGATTCAAATCTGCCCTCTCTTTCCGAAGTAAAAACATTTTTTTACTCAATTCTTTTTTATAGGATTATATTTTGCAGGGGAGGGGTGGGTGGGTGAATTGTTTTTTTTTTATTTGTTCACTCCCCCACATAAAAACCTTTTTTTTATGAATCCCCCCAAAATAAAATCCCTTTTTAGAATCAGTGCAAAAAGAATAGCACCAGTGCAAAAAAAATAGCACCAGGGGTTAAATTATACAACTCGCCTAAAGGGTCGTTGTATGCCATATAAAATAAATTTCTTGTGAAATATTTGCTTGTATTCCATGATGATAGAAACCCATGAAGTAACCAGTAAATTGCTAATATATGCAGTAAAATACATGTTCATCCATGTAGCTTTCCTAAATTAATCTGGTAGTTCCTTCATCTGCTAATCAAGGGGAACAGTTTCAAGGTTTACATTGCACACATGTACATTGTTTGTATTATTTTACCTGTTCTCTGTATGTTTCATATGTTTTTGTACCGACCTTACCATTCTTAATCTCTATATAATTGGGTTACCTGGCTTGGTAAATAGCCCATATGGTTATTCCAGGCAACCCATACCTGAATTAGATTTAATTTTGTATTAAAGTAAACCCTGTATACATCTGGTACAAATAAAAAAATGCTGTTGTTGTACATGTACCCAAAAGCTGCCCAGGTTGTAAAAGAAAAGTCACCACAAATGTGCCAGTACCAAAGTCAAAGTAATCCCATGCATTGTACATGTACACATTACAATATACTGTTTATATATTACTGTACTACATGTATGCAGGTCCTACTCCATGTCCATTGTACTAGGAGGGATGACTGAGACATTTCAGTTCTTTATAATTCTCTATACAATGTAGCTATATAATAGACCCTTCCACAGTTTCTTTGAACTTTTGATATACATGTATATACGTATAACAGCAAAACCGTCAATACTGCTGAAAAGAGCACCTCGAAGTTACATGTTGTCAAAATCCCAAATTTGAGAGTTATATCTTGCATAGGAGCAAAGTTATATTGGCCCACAAACTCGATTTTTTTTACAGACGTTTGTATGGAAATTTCGATTGGGGGTACAAATGTCTGTAAAATTGTCCAAAATTTTCTGAGTTTGCAGGCCAATTCAAGATATAACTCTCAAATTTGGGATTTTGACCAACTTCGAGGTGCTCTTTTCAGCAGTATCGACGGTTTTGCTGTTATACGTATATATCAAAAGTTCAAAGAAACCGTGGAAGGGTCTATTATGTAGAACACTTTACATGTAAACATAAATGTACCTTTATGAGAGAAACTGCAATCACATCAGACTTAATGCAGCTTTTCATCATTCCACAAAGTCTTCTGATAAACTGCATAACAAAAACGAAACAAGAATAGTGATTTACTGACATGTACCCAACTTATCCTTCATTGCATATTAATTCCTAACAAAAATGCATTTTAAAGAAATGCATTTTTTTTAATACTTGGAGCTCCCATGGATTTTTTTCTGAACAATGACTGCCAAAAAAATTAAACAGTTTAAAAGGTGAAAATTAATGTCAACACTAGAAAAAGAAACAATTCTCACCTGATGTGGGACAACAAAAATAAGTATGTCAGCATCTTTGACACAGTCAACAACATCTGGATTGGCATGCTACCATTAATAATAGAGATAATGATTGTGAGAGTTCATAAATTAAATTATGTATCAAACACCTGCAGCATAAGAAAATATTCAGCAATCAAATCCTAAGTTTAGGTACATGTAAGACTCAATTTTGCTAGGTGGGTGGGAACTGTTCTTATAAATTATATCCTATGGTATTTCCAATGAGGGGGTGGTTTTCAAGCAATACAATTCTTTGGGGGAGGAGGAGGAAATTTTAAGCCCAAATGCAGGTGTACATTTACCTTACAGTGGATATTATGGTTTGCACCCCCAGACCAAATACATAAAATTCTAACGCTATGTTTTATTATTTTTCTCAAAATCTAAACATCCTATAACCCTAGGACTTCAGAAAATAAAACTTCAGTCTAGGTGCACAGAAAAACGAGCAAAATACTTTCGAAAATGGTTTTATTTGAAAAAACAAACAAATTCGTTCGAATTCTGTCTGAAAAAGTTAATCATTTTCCACCCAATTTTTACTCCATATCGCAATGAATTTTTATCATTTAAGAAATCTTGGAGAAGAAAATTTACATACAGTAGAACCTCGCTACCTCTAACTTGGTTATCTCGAAAACCCCGCTATCTCGAACAAGTTGTGATATTCATTTGTTTTATTTTGTCATTGTTTTACTGTAAAATTTACCCCGCTAACTCGAACACCTGCTAACTCAAACTATTTTTCATTTCCCTTGGGAGTTCGAGATAGTGGGGTCCTACTGTATGTGCTTTGAGGTGAAATGCACTTGAAATTCGCCACAAAACATTATGGTTTTCTTTACTTTATGCTTTCTTCAAAAGAAATATCAGTCAAAAACTAACTAAAATAATCAATGTCGGAAAAAACACTTGTTCCAAGCTTTCATCGTGCCTTTTTTGCCTTCAATCGCGCAAATCACGCATTTCGCACCAATCGCACACTTTTTCCATCGCGCCAATCGCACCCTTTTTCTATCGCACCAAACGCACACTTTTTCCATCGTGCAAATCATGCAAATCACACCCGAGTTAGTAAACACTGAATTTCTAACGGCACCTGAAAAACAGCCAGAGGCTGATCAAAGCCAGGACCCAGCTAAATCACAGATCGAATTGGAATTTAGAGTTAGTAGATCGTAATTGTAGGCTGACATGTCAGTAAAATACAAACAGTAAATACAAAATGTTCACATTAAAACATAGCGGCTTTTTTGCTTGGAATGTATTTTATAAACTCCCAAGTACAACTCTTGCAAAATAAAGAGGGTGAAATCAGCCCTTGTTTTGTACCAAAGGTTTCTCATTTGTGGTGTTGCATGATACTTCCAAAACCTAATTATCTTTGTTTCCAAAGAAAAAAACAGTTCCTGTTTCGCCTGAAAAAAAAAAAAGAAACTAAGCTCAATTTACAAAGACTGCGAGCCCATTCAACTCCGTGGGAATTCTTCAAAGTTGGAAGTCACAGACAATTTAGATTGGCACGTGCAAAAGATCAACTCTCTGAAAGTGAAAGGTCTTTCTTGGAGTTACCACATAATATTTCTTGGTTTCTAGTGTGCTGGACTTTAACTTGAATGAACTTTATCGCATTGGGAATTAACACGGTCGATCTGTGCACATTTTAAGGCTGATTTCCATCGGATC